>CANSZD010001784.1:0-204539 GCA_947648045.1 Beta corolliflora
TTGGGGTCTACATTATCAAAGGACACCTTGTGTCCTTGAAGGATTTGTGGTGCCAATTGGATGTCGGATGATGAAATTGTCTACTAGCGGTTATGTTTTTACTCTTCTTTGGTGAGGCTATATCATGGAAATCATCGAAAGCAAACATGTATTGCTAAATCGACCATGGAATCTGAATTTATTGCTTTAGAATTGGCGGAGTCAAGAAGTGAATGGATAAGGAGTTTGCTAGCTATATTCCATTGTGGGGGAAACCGGCTCCATCAGTTTCTATGCGGTGTGACTCACAAGCATCCATTGGGGTAGCGAATAATCAAGCCTATAATGGAAAGAGAAGGCATATTCGCTTAAGGCATGCCATAGTTAGAAATTTAGTTAAAAATAATGTGTTGTCACTCGAGTATGTAAAGTCAGAGAGGAATATTGCTGATCCTCTCACCAAAGGCCTTTGTAGAAAAATGGTGCTGGAGTCAGCACAAGGAATGGGTTTAAAGCCTATTGTGGAGTGAATTGTGATGGATACCCTTCTTAGGAATTCCTAAGTTCAAAGGGTCAAACGAAATCACAAAAGAACTCAAGTTGTTGATACTACTACCATTCCTAGTAATAAAAGTGATGTAGTATTTTGTTTCATTATACTGTTATATGTGTAAGGTTGAGCTTATAGCTCTTAATAAGTTAATAGCCTTACTTAAGGTGGTTTGTGACAGTACAAACTTGATGAACTTACCTATGTGAATGTGGGGGTTACGCCCAATCCCCTATGAGAGTTAAAAGGCTTAGGCTCTCTAGAGCATTCATGAGAATCCAGGTAAATTGTGGGGCACTGATATTACAATTGCGAGAACGTTTCTTGATTTGAAAAAGGTTGAGTGTGCATCTATGGTTTGCTAACCTCGTGAAAGGTTCAAAGAGAAATCTACCTATTACGACAGTAAGACATATTTGTATGCACTGAGTGTTAATTCAAGTCCATAAGACATTGATACTTCAAAACCTAGTATCTATTGCCCAGATCATCTTTTTCAGCCCCATTTCTTTCTCGTTTTCTTCTTTTGAATCATGTGGGGGATTGTTGGAGTTTATAGTAGAAACTTTAAGTTTGCTTCAAAAGAATATGAAGAGTCAATGTTCCTTTTTTCCCACATTGAAAGAATATAAGGGAAGAGTAAGGTTTATAACCATTATTCTTCCTCTACCCTTTGAGTTGAGTAGCAATGAGGCTTTTAGTGGGTAAGTGGTGATGTGTGGTTGCCACACGCGCGCGCGCTGCCGCCGCCCGGACCGGGCCATGGGCCATGGGGAATAAACTTAACTTAACTATAGTTTTGGGTCAGAAATCTGTTAGTATTTTATGACCGTTTTTTATCAGTTTTAAGTTATCGTTTTTTCCCCTAATCTCTCTCTTAATGTCGTTTTCTTCCCCTAATCTTTCTCCTAATTTACGGCCATAAAACTTCCCATTATGTGACCGTTTTTCCCACGATTTGACCATATTCCGATTTCGTTTTGGTTTTCTTCTCCTTATATATATCGTTGTTCAGGATTCTAAGGTACGAAACACGAAACACAATTACATCTTCTCTCTTTATTTCTCCTCCATTTTTCTGGGCAATACTCAAGATCGTTACGAATCTGTTTTTCCGTCAACACCGAAAACGCAGAGTGTATCCTCGGAGGTTGATTGATGTGAGTCCGTGTGTTGTTGCGGGGGCAAATTCAACTTTAGGCGTGATCTTCTCACGCCACGGTTGTCAGTTAAGTATATCAATTTAGTTACCAGTTTTCGTCCATACATATAATTCAATAACACTCTTTCATACCATTTTACTTAATTATGCGTCCCCAAATCTAATAGGACAATTAATTAATCGAAAATTGAGGAGTATATTCTTCCAATTACACGATCTGATCTTATTGAATTGGAACTTGAACTCATTGAAACTTATTTATACTTATTGGAATATATTTTATAAGGTTTTTAGACTATTGTGACATAATTATCTTACCTTATTAAAATTCATGAGGACTGTTTCTTTGCCGATGAGAACACATCGTTAATTAAGGGTTTGTATATATAATTGCCTTAAAAATATACATGGCTTGTTTATATAAACAAGTTTAGTTGACAAAAATTGAAGGCCACTTCCCTATGGCGGCTAATTAGAGAGCTTCTACCAAATGATTTTTTTTCTATATTTCCCCGGGAATGTACGTAGAAATTCGGGAATCGGAGTCGCTAATTTTCTTGAATAGTGCAAATAAATTTCTACATCTAACCAAACAACTCCTCAAAAGGGGATTGCGTATGAGGTGTCAATTCGAGTCAACAATTCGGTTATGGTTATATCCATACAGTTCGGTTCATATCGATTCGGTTACAATGATTGAAATTACTAACGGTTCGGCTCGGTTCGATTCGATTAACAAACTTTTCGGTTTGGTTTAATTCATTTTTTTTTCCTTTCCATTTTCAATTCGGTTCGTTTGCGGTTTAAACCAGTTTTATCCGAACAGTTAAACCTAACCAATGGTGAATCCATATCGGTTAAAATATGTTGCGATTATTTTGGTTTATTTCGATTATTGACGAAAACCACATAAGTTCGACAATAATTGCATCGGTTCGGGTAGAAGTTAGTCACATTCTTGTATTTGTTCAGGAAAAATGGAACTTCATGTCGGGTTTTGGCCAAGTTTTTTCCCGGGTTCGGATAAAATTAATGTAGCAAATAAGTGTAGTCGGTACTTGCCTCGAAAAAATCGGTTGTACTTCATAAAAACATGTATGAAAGTGACATCGGTAAATGTGTATTTTACTAATATATTCGATAATTTGGAATAAGACAAATTTATATAAGTCGATATTCAAACTTTTAGTTGTATGCAAATCATGTCATGTTTGGTTAAAAAGGACGTCTCATATCAGTATAAATTCTTATAAACTTCCTCGAAAAATGAGTTAGACATTTTTAAAAAGCCGATTAGATCAATAATGTCTTACTCTAACTATAATGGCTTACTATAACTATACTAGTCATTAAGGCTATATGCATCTGAAAACTAAAAACATATAATCGACGTAAAATAAGTTAATATTGGATTAGATCAAGGTATCTATGTGTGTCGGTAAGGTAATTGAATATAACTGTGCTCAATTTAAAGTTGGATCGTATCAATGTAAATTGATAAGCTAAATCAAGATAAGAATATTCTATTTAACATAATTGTTAACAAGTTATAATCATTTATACATCTAGGCCAAACTGAAAGACATTGATCTTAGACTAGATGAATATATCAATATAACCTGGTATGATAATTGAAGATAACATTGCTCCATTTTGATATCGAAACATAATATTGAAGTGAAACAAGTTAGTATCAGATTATTAGATTATTGTATCAATGTGAAACGATAACCTAAATCAAGATAAGAACACTCCAATTTAGTTAATCGTTTATAAGTTACATTTATTTTGAAATTCAAATATCTAATTTAACTTAAACAAGGTGATACTGAATTATATAATATATCAATGTAAGCTGACAAGGTAATTGAAAATAGTAATAATCTATCCAAGTGAACCTTGATTAAGCTTTATCTATTGCAAATACAAAACATATTACTAAATCAAAACAAGTTGATTAGTTAAGTTGTTATTTATTCGTTTAGATGTTATATATGTGAATACATCTAAACACAAACAAATTGAAACAATTTGTTATTGCATAAGACTAATGTATGTTGATATTAGATTAGATCAATTTATTGATATAAGTCGATAAGCTAATTGGTGTATATGGTTTACGTGGACCGTTTATGTTAAAGATACTTTGTATTCTGTTTACATGGACCGTTTATGTTAAAGATACTTTGTACTTTGATATACTCTGTATTCTCTATTGAACATAACAACACTCTATATAAAGTTGATCGTTTTAAGTCAATGAACTAATTGAAGATATGATCGTACGAAGATGGAGACATGAAATGATGAAGTATGAACTTATTAAATTATAAATAGGAAAGCATGAAAAGTATGAAGTTTGTTTAAACTTATGAAATTGTACATTAATAGTGATTAGTGAATATTGATTAATGATTGATACATTAACGATCAAACCACACATAGGTCGAATGACTCAAATCAAGTTGTTCAGTTTTGGTTCTTGCTATAATTCTAATTTGTTTAATTTTTTCTAAATTCATAATTTCCTACAAAAATCAATAAGTTAATTGTTCTTTTGTGTTGATCACTATTCACTAACTTCACAAACTTGTTACTTTGTTAGTTGTTAATTGGTAGTTTGGTACTAAGTAGTACCTGGTATGTATAAAAATACTGAAATACAAATACTTATTAACAAATAACTGATAAAGTGATAACATATTAGTCATAATACAAAGGTAACATAATAAGTCAATAACAAGTAAGTATCAACAATAACGCAATAAACTAATACATAATTATTCAAGTTGAAAATGTAATTATTAAGACACTAAGTCCTCGATGAGCGAATCCTAATGTCGAGCCATCAACCATAGTCCATAATCGACTAGCGCTCGGTCACTCGATCCGTTATCATTTTACGCTCGAAATCTAGGTTTTAACTTAAATCTTACATGTTAACATAAAATTTAAATAAAGCACTAATCACCACTTGTAAGTTGTAACTTGTAAGCACTAATTAGTAAGTTGTAAAATGTACGAAACTTCACATATTTATAATTTATGAAGTTTGTAATACTAATAATTTCTTTAAAATTAATAATACTAATTAAATTTCAAAAGTTTATAATTCTATTAATTTCTAACAATAATACTAGTTTGGGACTAATTTATGAAGTTTTTTTTTTGCTAAGTTAGTTTTTTTCATGAAGTTTGTAATACTAATAATTTCTTTAAAATTAATAATACTAATTTTCTGTTTAAAACCCTAATTAACCTCTAATCCTAACACTAATCCTAACCCTAACCCTAACCCTAAACCCTAAACCTAACCCTAACCGCCCCTCCCCCACCCTCCCACCACCTCTGCGGCCTCCCCCCACCCCCGGCCTCCTCCTTCCCCCCGTCCAGTCGACACCCTCCCCCACCCCCTGTAAGCCCCTCCCCCCCCCCCCGTCGACACCCCGTCCCCACCCCCGCCCCTCCCCCACCCCGTCGAATCCCCCTCCCCCCCCGTCGAATTCACGCCCCCAAATCCGCAGCCCGGTTCGCGTCGTCGGCCCGGTTCACGTCGCGGCCCGGTTCGTGAATTCCGCAATCCACGGGGGTGGGGGATGGGTCCGCATCGACGGGGTGGGGGAATGGGAGCGCAAATCGACGGGGAGGGGGTGGGGAAATCGATGACTGGGGGGGCTCGCGGGGGTGGAGGTGGGGGGTGGGGGTGGGGTGTCGACGGGGTGGGGGGGGGGTGGGGCTCGCCGGGGTGGGGGAGGGGGTGTCGACGGGGTGGTGGAGGGAGGGGGGTTGCATGGGGTGGGGGAGGGGGTGGGGCGGGATGGGGGAGGCTGCGGGGGGTGGTGGGAGGGTGGGGGAGGGGTGGTTAGGGTTAGATTTAGGGTTTAGGATTAGGGTTAGGTTTAGGGTTTAGGGTTAGGATTAGAGGTTAATTAGGGTTTAAAATAAAAAATTAGGGTTAATAACTAACGGCAGTTAACGCCGTTAATCATTAAGGGTATTTGAGGGTACCACATAAATTATTATGAAACTTAGGGGTACCTGGTGAATTTTGAAAACATGGAGGATACCACATGAATTTTTTCTAAAACTCGGGGGTACTTGGTGAAAAATCCGGATTATGTAGTGTTGTAAGTTGTAACTGTGTTTCTTCTTAATATTAGTCTATTATGAAGTGGTTATCATTTTATGAATAATGAATAACAAAAAAAAAATAAATGAATTAAATGTGGTTATTTTAGGAAAGATCGAGAGGTAAACCAATAAACTGAGCACGCCAAAATATGGTCAATAGTCATGGCTCATAATCATACAGAAACAACTTTGTAAACCTAACTCAACATTTAATCACTTCACCTCAAACAAACTATAATGATAAATTTACATGTGAGAGTACTAATACAAAATTATCACGATAAAATTTGTGAATTGGAGTACTATTATGAATTTGGATAATACCTAAATTCGGTTCGGGTACAGTTAAAAATTAGTTTAAAACCGTTTCAGTTTAAATCGGTTTCAGTTCAGTTTCAGTTTGAATCAGTTCAGTTAATCCAATTAAATATTCAGTTCAGTTCAGTTGATCGATCAACTTTTCAGTTTTTCACAGTTATTTTCGATTCTGTTTGTTTTGATTCGATTGCGATTCGGTTTTGGTTTTCATTTACGGTTTATTTCGATTTCGGTTCAGCATTTTTCAAATGATTTCGATTCTGATTACTCCAGTCGGTTTAATTCGATTTCAAATTTCGATTATTTCGGTTCAAGCCAGTTCATTAACCAAACCGCTGTACTCTAATTGCGTAGATTTTAAAAATGCATGTATTATGCATAATAGGACGCATGAAATCCTTTTATTTAGCTAGTGATAATAGTAGTACATAAGTAAGATTATGTGATAGAAAAACTTTAGAAGTAAGTCATAACACATTCTGCAGAGATTTGTGTGCCAGCATGGAGATTAGTTGGCAACGGGGAAACATGCATTCTCTTGGTACAGAGGCTTGAACTCCTCGAGTTTCCTGGTGCAGGTCCAGGCCTGGTCAAATACTTTTGCAAAGTACTTGCCTATCAAGCACCCGTTAACTGCCTCCAGTTCAATATAGTACATCATACCAGAAACCACTTGCTGTTCAGCTTTTACAGCCCTTTCAAACTTCAGACATGTTCCCTACAAATTACACAAGCATTAGGTACTAATTTAATACAACTACTAGTCTACTCCCTCCGTCCCAAAATATAGTTCACGTTTCTTTTTTGCACAGTTTCCAACACGTATCTTTGGACACCAACATCTATAGTTGCGTATTAATAAAAATTATAAAAAGCTGAAATTATTAAACTACACATTGAGACGAATCCAGCAAGATATGCAAACTATATTTTGGGATGGAGGGAGTATAATCAATAAAAATAGCTAGATTAAAACATCTCTTCTCTCTCACTAACTTTAAGATTAAAGATCAATGTATCTTTTAACAGATTAATATGGTCCAAGTAAGATACTATGGCTAATATATATATATATATATATATATATATATATGACTTATTAATTTCTTGAGAAAACATCACTATAATTAATGATGTTTTTCTTGGAAGGAGTAAATGAACCTTTAAACATTAACAAATATAGATAAATAGGGTTTCTTCTCAAATTATTTGGCATATCATCTTGCAAACATTTTTTAGAGGACTAGATTATTTGATTCCATAAAATAAATGAAATATTACATGCTTACCTGTTGCTTGTTGTACTCATTGACAGCCCAATCAGAAATCTCTCGGATTTTTGGACAGTTTGGGTCAACGGGCTCAATGCCTCCTAGACATGACTTTTGTTGAACAGAGGAACGTTTCATGTTTGCGAATGATAATTAGTGTGTAATGTGTGTGTTGTTTTTGTAGTTATATGTTTACAAGCTTAGAAAATCTCTATTTATAGAACAAAAATTGGCATCATGAATTTCGGTTTTCCATCTTTAATACGGTGTATATGGTCTTTTCGAGTAGACCATCTTGCAAAGTTGCAACTTTAGTTGATTCTTACATATAATGCTCTAGGAATATATGTGATTCACGAGCTAGTGCTTATAGTATATTTTGGAGAAAACAGGAGTTGAGAGGAATTAAATACTTTCCACAAGTATGAGACAAGGACTTTGTAATTTTGTCGACCATTTATTATTTCAAAAGACCTCCTTATCATCAATGGTACTTATTGTCGTTAGAATATAATACGAAAATGAGTGACTTATATTTAGAGGTGGCAAACGGATCATTTGGGTCAGGTCATATTCGAGCCACCATTAGAATCGGGTTGAGGTCGGGTCTATTCGGTTATGCATCAAGTCCGTGCAATTCCAGGTCGGGTACAAGTTTGATAACTCGGGTCAATGTCATACATGTAACATGCCAGGTTAGGTTGAATCGGTTCGGGTAAATTCAGGTTGGATTATCATATTATGAAAATTGAATATCAATTCACAATCAGTTGACTAATTTTTGTGAAGTAAACTTTTCTTTTCTATAAAAATTGTCTGATTATGCAACATACTGCAACTTTATTCTTAATTGTTGATCTCTCATTCAGACCAAAGTTACTCCATTGGTTGAGGCCTTGAGGGTTATGGAAAAACTTGTGCATTTGCAGATTTGCTAAGCCAACAATGCATGGTCTACTGCAGCACAAGCATGTGCTTAACATTGCACTCTTTATGCAAACTAGTAGTTCGGAACACCAACTTTCCGGCTACATGTGCCCTTAGCTTGTATCAATTTTGGATTGAGTAGATTCGGATCGGTTTGTCTTCGGATACGTGTCATATTCGAGTCTAGTTATTTTTGTGTTCGGGTTGGGTTATTTCGTGTTTCGATTCTGCTTCAAATTATTATTTTTGGGTGAAAATCGAGTCTCTGGACGGGGTTTTTTTGGGCTAGATATCGGGTATGGGTCCGTTTTGTCAGCTCTATTTATATTTCACTCCCCTTAAATTCTCGATAAAATTGTTAGCATCACATATTAATAAGTATTAAGCTATTGTTTATGATTATTGGACGATCTTATAATTAGGACTTACGTAGAAGAAGACGTAATCAAAATTTAACTTGAAAGAAGCAGGTTAGGATTGAAATTCACAATACTTGATTAGATGGGTTGGGAGGAGCTTGAACAGTTCTCAAATAATCCATACCAAAATTAAGACGTGTACATTTGCAATCTTGTTGGCCTAGAAGCTAGCTCCTCCCTAGCACATGAATTAAAGTGCAGATCAGGATGGACATTCAGATCCGATTGCATGGTCAATCCAAGAATTGGATAATTTGAGCCACTTGTTCTCTTTGGGAAACAATCAGACCTCAAATACTAATAACGGATTGATAGTGTAGCATGCTCATTTCGAAGAATCCACTTCGCATTTTTGCATGATCTCTAATAAGAGAATTTTTTTTTTATAACGGGGAAAATTTACATTAATTAAAAACAGAAGCACAGCCTAATGCTAATACAACCAAACATATAACAAAGCAAAATGAAACTAGAGGAGCTTCTATTGGGATTATTTATGTATTAGTGTACAGTGGGCTTATTATTTCATGTATTATTAAGTAATGTAATTAGCAAGCCCAAGTATAAGATTAGGTTGTATATAATCTTTTGTTGACAGAAAATATAACCTAAGGGAAAATACATTTCTCTACATGGTATCAGGCCTTTGACGGCGCTACGGCAAACTACCTACGTACACCATGACTGGTGGTGAGATTTCTAAACTTGATCCTACTTCTCCATACTTTCTCGGATCACAAGACAACCCTGGAAATACAATCACGAACGTCGTGTTCCGGGGCGATAACTATGAAGAATGGTCCCGTTCGATACGACTTTCTCTCAACGCTCGGCGAAAATATGGCTTTATTGATGGCACCATATCTAAACCCACAGAGAATGTGAAATTAGAGGATTGGCACAGTGTCCAATCGATGCTTGTTCAATGGATTTTGATGACCATTGAACCTTCAATCAAGAAGACTATTCCATTCTTAGAAGAGGCAAAACCCTTGTGGGATGTCTTGCGTTGACGTTTCGATATCGGCAATGGACCCCGAAAACAACAGATTAAGGCAGCCTTGGTAGATTGTAGACAATCCAAATCAATGTCAGTGGTTGAATACTTTGGAAAATTGCAGCCCCTTTGGGATGAATTATCTACTTATAACCCTCTTCCCATGTGCAACTGTGGTAAGTGTACATGTAAGCTTGGCGAGTTGTTTCAGGCTCGTGTGGATGAAGATAGATTGCATGACTTTCTCTATGGGATTAATACGGAGTTGTACGGTAATGTTCGCTCCACGTTGTTAGCACAAGAGCCTCCTCCTACGCTCGATCGTGCATACCAATCCATGTTGCAGGAAGAACGTCTTCGCTCTTCCAATCGTGTGATGGCCGAACGGGATGATGTAATGGCCCTTGCTGTTAAGACTCAACCACGAGGTAATCCTCGCTTTAATTCTCGAGATAAATCTGCGTTGTTTTGTTCATATTGTAATCGTCCCGGGCATGAGGTTGCAAATTGCTTTTTTAAGCATGGCAACCCGGATTGGTGGGAAACCCGAAACCGTGGTGGTGTAGGTCGTGGCTCTGGACGGGGCCGTGGAACGGGTGGTGATGTGGTGTCGCATCCCCCTACAGTTGGTACGGGAAGAGGCAAAACTGGTGATGTTGGGAATCCAGTTCACTCCAAAGCAGGACCTACACTACAAGAAAATCACAAAATAACGACGGCCTATCAGCGACGGCTAGGGAAACCGTCGGTAAATCCATAGTAAGCGACGGCTTTAAGCCGTCGTTGATTACCGTCTGCTTTTATATCATTTAACGACGGTTTAGCTGTCGTTGATAACTAACGACGGCTAAAAGCGGTCGTTGATATTGTGGAATTAAAGCAGAATTTTTTTTAGCTTGGGCGACGGTTAGAAACGGTCGTTGATGTCTGAAGGGGGGGGGTTTAATTGAATCTGGTGTTTCATCGGGTTTTATTTTCAACAAAAAAAAAAGGAGGGAAGTAATTATTAAAAAAAAGGGCGAGCACAGCAGCGACGAAACCACCTCCACCTGCCTTTCCTCCTTCCTCCAGCCAACGGCAGCGACGAAACCCACCTCCACCTCACTTCGCCGGCGGTAAGCTTTACTTTCTCCTTTTTTTTTAAAATTTTTGTACTCATGAACCAAACCCTAACAATTGGGTTTTTTCCTCGTGAGAGAAGTGAACTTCAGGCGACGACCTTGGGCGACGAAGTTGCATCGACTCTTGCCGGACCTACATTTCGCCGGTGGTAAGCAGTGCCAATATCTTTTTTTTTTTTTAATAATTTGTGTACTCATGAAACTAAACCCAGAAAATTTGGTTTTTGCTAATTCTTGTTATTTCTCCTAAAAATTGGAATCTTGTTTTTGTCAGTTTTTTACTCACATTTTGTTAGTCTTGCTTTATTTTATGTATATTTCTTCATTTAAGTGTTTGATCTTATATTAAATCATTTAAGTGTTTGATTTTCTACATGATGTAGGATTACGTAGCACTTTGGTGTTTCTCTTTGGCTTAATTGTAAGGTTAGTAGCAATTTTTTACCATATTTTGTCTTCAATTTATATTGTTTTCGTTCATGTAAATTCTATATTTTAATTTTTGTGTAGGTTTTTCATCATGAAATATAATGTATTAAAAAAACGTTTGTTTAGAGAATGTTAAAAACTATATAATTTTTTAGTTTATATTACTTTGAAGATTAAGTTACTTTAAGATTAATCTCATATATGCTCTTTATTTGTATGGAGTTTATTTGTGTTTATTGGTTCTCCCTATTTCACTAACATTCTAACAAAAGGGGGAGGGCAGGGGGGCGCAGCCGCAAGGGGAGTGAGGGGGGAAGGGCGGGGGCCGCAGGCTATGAGGGGGAGGACGGGGGGCTGCGAGCCGCCAGGGGGAGTGAGGGGGGAAGGGCGGGGGAGGGTAGGGGGCTGCAGGCCACGGGGGAGTGAGGGGGAGGGCGGGGAGGGCCGGTGAGGGCCGGGGGGGAGTGAGGGGGCGAGGGGAGTGAGGGGGCGGGGGAGTGAGGGGGGGAAGGGCGGGGGGCTGCAGGTGTGAGGGGAGGGGCGGGGGAGGGCGGGGCTGCGAGCCGGCATGGGGGAGTGAGGGGGGAAGGGCGGGGGCCGCAGGGCGGTGGGGAGGGCGGGGGAGGGCGGGGGCCGCAAGCCAGTAGGGGGAGTGAGGGGAATGGCGGGGCTGCAGCCGGCATGGGGAGTGAGGGGGAAGGGCGGGGTGGGGCCGCAGTCGTGGAGGGGGGGGCGGGGGGGAGGGCGGGTGGGGCCGCAGGGCAGGGGGAGTGAGGGGGGGGAATGGCAGGGGCGCAGCTTTGAGGGGGGAGGGCGGGGGAGGGAGGGGCCGCAGCCGCCAGGGGGGAGGGCGGGGGAGGGCGGGGAGGGCTGCGGCAGCCAGCGGGGGAGTCAGGGGGGGAGGGCGTGGGGATGCGAGGCCAGCAGGGGGGTGAGGGGGAGGGCGGGGGAGGGTCGGTGAGGGCCACAGGGGGAGTGAGGGGGGGTGCGGGCCAGCGGTGAGGGGGGAAGGGCGGGGGAGGGCAGTGGGGAGTGCGAGCCGGCGGGGGTCGGTGAGGGGGGAGGGCGGGGGGTGCGAGCCGGGAGGGGGTTAGTGAGGGGGGAGGACAGGGGGTAAGTGAGGGTTCCTTGTTTCTAATATCTTACATTTTATCGTGTTTTTTTTTTAATCTTACGCGTTTCTACTTTCTTGCAATTTAGGTAATCATGTCTAATCCTAAGGGCCGCGGAGATCGAGGTGGCTTAGGTGGATGCCAAGGTCGTGGGACTTTGACTCCGAGGGAGCTTTTTCAGTCACCAGATGTACAAGGAAGTCAGAACCATATGTCAGAGACACAGGGAGATGATTCACAGGCACGTGACATTGGTGACCACGTACCGGAGACTTCGATGACTCATACGGAGGAAGGTGAAGGTTCGAACCGTGCACCAAGAAAGGTTTTAAGCCCTACTGGATTGTGGTAAGTTCGTAGGCCTTCATTTCATGATATTTGTATGCAATGATATTCACAATTCACGTGTTTGTTTGGTTTTCAATTCAGGTTTGATGATAACAAGGTTAGTGGGTCCATCACTGACATTTTCCAGGGCCATTTTCGACAACCATGGTTCAATTACATTGAGGTCGATGATGCAACAAAGAAGCATTGGTGGAACATTTTCACAGTATGTATGAATCGAATTATGAAAAATGAAATTGATTATATTACTTTATTAATATCTTTGTTTAATGTTTGACTAAAGGGTATTTACGAATGGCCTCCTGAGTTAGAAGGCCTAGTGAGGAAGGATTACAAGAAAAAAGCTTCATCTCGTCTGCGAGACTTGCGATACTGGGTGGTTAAGAAAGCCAAAGAAAGGCCAAAATGGTTGGGGGAGACGATATACGAAGACATGAAGAAGAGAAGTGAAGACCCAACATTTCGGGAAAAATCTGAAAAGGCGAAGAAGAACCGAAGAGGTGGCTCCCTGTCTAATCCAATTGAGCCGTCACACTTTCAGGGTTCTATTTCGGCGGCACAACATGCTAGGAAGATGGTAAATATGTTTCATATCTACTACTTAGTGTAATTTACATGAATATGTTCCATAAAGCCTTTGTTAATTCAACAATGTCTACAGGCAAAGAGTAGAGGAGGAGTACTCCCTACTGCTCCCGAGTTGTTCTTGAAGACTCATTTCAAGACTGTTCCTGGAAAAGGAGAAATTCCAGCAAACAAGAAATCAAAGCAAATCTCGGTACATACTTCTAAACATATATTTATAGGCAAATATGATTGAAAAGTTTGATGGTAGTTTAAGTTAGAATCAAATATAGGCCATTTTAGGTTAAGTAGGAAATTGAATGAATAAGAGTACTTTGATGCTAGTTTAAGTTATAATCACCTCAAACATCATATATGTAGTTAGTTTAATGTATTTATAAGTTGTTTTGATTGAAAATACACAAAGTAGGAAAGTTAAAACCCAATGTAGGCTAATATAGGACATTTTTGGCCTTTTTACTTGAAATTGAATGAATACGAGTACTTTGATGCTAGTTTAAGTTATAATCACCTCAAACATCATATATGTAGTTAGTTTAATGTATTTATAAGTTGTTTTGATTGAAAATACACAAAGTAGGAAAGTTAGAACCAAATGTAGGCTAATATAGGCCATTTTAGGCCTTTTTACTTGAAATTGAATGAATACGAGTACTTTGATGCTAGTTTAAGTTATAACCACCTCAAACATCATATATGTAGTTAGTTTAATGTATTTATAAGTTGTTTTAATTGAAAATACACAAAGTAGGAAAGTTAGAACCAAATGTAGGCTAATATAGGCCATTTTAGGCCTTTTTACTTGAAATTGAATGAATACGAGTACTTTGATGCTAGTTTAAGTTATAACCACCTCAAACATCATATATGTAGTTAGTTTAATGTATTTATAAGTTGTTTTAATTGAAAATACACAAAGTAGGAAAGTTAGAACCAAATGTAGGCGAATATAGGCCATTTTAGGCCTTTTTACTTGGAAATGTTTGAATACGAGTACTTTGATGCTAGTTTAAGTTATAACCACCTCAAACATCATATATGTAGTTAGTGTAATGTATTTATAAGTTGTTTTGATTGAAAATACACAAAGTAGGAAAGTTAGAACCAAATGTAGGCTAATATAGGCCATTTTAGGCCTTTTTACTTGAAATTGAATGAATACGAGTACTTTGATGCTAGTTTAAGTTATAACCACCTCAAACATCATATATGTAGTTAGTTTAATGTATTTATAAGTTGTTTTGATTGAAAATACACAAAGTAGGAAAGTTAGAACCAAATGTAGGCTAATATAGGCCATTTTAGGCCTTTTTACTTGAAATTGAATGAATACGAGTACTTTGATGCTAGTTTAAGTTATAATCACCTCAAACATCATATATGTAGTTAGTTTAATGTATGTTTTGATTGAAAATACACAAAGTAGGAAAGTTAGAACCAAATGTAGGCTAATATAGGCCATTTTAGGCCTTTTTACTTGAAATTGAATGAATACGAGTACTTTGATGCTAGTTTAAGTTATAACCACCTCAAACATCATATATGTAG
The DNA here is from genome assembly GCA_947648045.1 of Beta corolliflora. Taxonomy (NCBI): domain Eukaryota; kingdom Viridiplantae; phylum Streptophyta; class Magnoliopsida; order Caryophyllales; family Amaranthaceae; genus Beta; species Beta corolliflora. The sequence continues at coordinate 14,898 of CANSZD010001784.1, forward strand.
TTAGTTTAATGTATTTATAAGTTGTTTTAATTGAAAATACACAAAGTAGGAAAGTTAGAACCAAATGTAGGCTAATATAGGCCATTTTAGGCCTTTTTACTTGAAATTGAATGAATACGAGTACTTTGATGCTAGTTTAAGTTATAACCACCTCAAACATCATATATGTAGTTAGTTTAATGTATTTATAAGTTGTTTTAATTGAAAATACACAAAGTAGGAAAGTTAGAACCAAATGTAGGCGAATATAGGCCATTTTAGGCCTTTTTACTTGGAAATGTTTGAATACGAGTACTTTGATGCTAGTTTAAGTTATAACCACCTCAAACATCATATATGTAGTTAGTGTAATGTATTTATAAGTTGTTTTGATTGAAAATACACAAAGTAGGAAAGTTAGAACCAAATGTAGGCTAATATAGGCCATTTTAGGCCTTTTTACTTGAAATTGAATGAATACGAGTACTTTGATGCTAGTTTAAGTTATAACCACCTCAAATATCATATATGTAGTTAGTTTAATGTATTTATAAGTTGTTTTAATTGAAAATACACAAAGTAGGAAAGTTAGAACCAAATGTAGGCTAATATAGGCCATTTTAGGCCTTTTTACTTGAAATTGAATGAATACGAGTACTTTGATGCTAGTTTAAGTTATAACCACCTCAAACATCATATATGTAGTTAGTTTAATGTATTTATAAGTTGTTTTAATTGAAAATACACAAAGTAGGAAAGTTAGAACCAAATGTAGGCGAATATAGGCCATTTTAGGCCTTTTTACTTGGAAATGTTTGAATACGAGTACTTTGATGCTAGTTTAAGTTATAACCACCTCAAACATCATATATGTAGTTAGTGTAATGTATTTATAAGTTGTTTTGATTGAAAATACACAAAGTAGGAAAGTTAGAACCAAATGTAGGCTAATATAGGCCATTTTAGGCCTTTTTACTTGAAATTGAATGAATACGAGTACTTTGATGCTAGTTTAAGTTATAACCACCTCAAACATCATATATGTAGTTAGTTTAATGTATTTATAAGTTGTTTTGATTGAAAATACACAAAGTAGGAAAGTTAGAACCAAATGTAGGCTAATATAGGCCATTTTAGGCCTTTTTACTTGAAATTGAATGAATACGAGTACTTTGATGCTAGTTTAAGTTATAATCACCTCAAACATCATATATGTAGTTAGTTTAATGTATGTTTTGATTGAAAATACACAAAGTAGGAAAGTTAGAACCAAATGTAGGCTAATATAGGCCATTTTAGGCCTTTTTACTTGAAATTGAATGAATACGAGTACTTTGATGCTAGTTTAAGTTATAACCACCTCAAACATCATATATGTAGTTAGTTTAATGTATTTATAAGTTGTTTTAATTGAAAATACACAAAGTAGGAAAGTTAGAACCAAATGTAGGCTAATATAGGCCATTTTAGGCCTTTTTACTTGAAATTGAATGAATACGAGTACTTTGATGCTAGTTTAAGTTATAACCACCTCAAACATCATATATGTAGTTAGTTTAATGTATTTATAAGTTGTTTTAATTGAAAATACACAAAGTAGGAAAGTTAGAACCAAATGTAGGCTAATATAGGCCATTTTAGGCCTTTTTACTTGGAAATGTTTGAATACGAGTACTTTGATGCTAGTTTAAGTTATAACCACCTCAAACATCATATATGTAGTTAGTGTAATGTATTTATAAGTTGTTTTGATTGAAAATACACAAAGTAGGAAAGTTAGAACCAAATGTAGGCTAATATAGGCCATTTTAGGCCTTTTTACTTGAAATTGAATGAATACGAGTACTTTGATGCTAGTTTAAGTTATAACCACCTCAAACATCATATATGTAGTTAGTTTAATGTATTTATAAGTTGTTTTGATTGAAAATACACAAAGTAGGAAAGTTAGAACCAAATGTAGGCTAATATAGGCCATTTTAGGCCTTTTTACTTGAAATTGAATGAATACGAGTACTTTGATGCTAGTTTAAGTTATAATCACCTCAAACATCATATATGTAGTTAGTTTAATGTATGTTTTGATTGAAAATACACAAAGTAGGAAAGTTAGAACCAAATGTAGGCTAATATAGGCCATTTTAGGCCTTTTTACTTGAAATTGAATGAATACGAGTACTTTGATGCTAGTTTAAGTTATAACCACCTCAAACATCATATATGTAGTTAGTTTAATGTATTTATAAGTTGTTTTAATTGAAAATACACAAAGTAGGAAAGTTAGAACCAAATGTAGGCTAATATAGGCCATTTTAGGCCTTTTTACTTGAAATTGAATGAATACGAGTACTTTGATGCTAGTTTAAGTTATAACCACCTCAAACATCATATATGTAGTTAGTTTAATGTATTTATAAGTTGTTTTAATTGAAAATACACAAAGTAGGAAAGTTAGAACCAAATGTAGGCTAATATAGGCCATTTTAGGCCTTTTTACTTGAAATTGAATGAATACGAGTACTTTGATGCTAGTTTTAGTTATAATCACCTCAAACATCATATATGTAGTTAGTTTAATGTATTTATAAGTTGTTTTGATTGAAAATACACAAAGTAGGAAAGTTAGAACCAAATGTAGGCTAATATAGGCCATTTTAGGCCTTTTTACTTGAAATTGAATGAATACGAGTACTTTGATGCTAGTTTAAGTTATAACCACCTCAAACATCATATATGTAGTTAGTTTAATGTATTTATAAGTTGTTTTAATTGAAAATACACAAAGTAGGAAAGTTAGAACCAAATGTAGGCTAATATAGGCCATTTTAGGCCTTTTTACTTGAAATTGAATGAATACGAGTACTTTGATGCTAGTTTAAGTTATAACCACCTCAAACATCATATATGTAGTTAGTTTAATGTATTTATAAGTTGTTTTAATTGAAAATACACAAAGTAGGAAAGTTAGAACCAAATGTAGGCTAATATAGGCCATTTTAGGCCTTTTTACTTGAAATTGAATGAATACGAGTACTTTGATGCTAGTTTAAGTTATAATCACCTCAAACATCATATATGTAGTTAGTTTAATGTATTTATAAGTTGTTTTGATTGAAAATACACAAAGTAGGAAAGTTAGAACCAAATGTAGGCTAATATAGGCCATTTTAGGCCTTTTACTTGAAATTGAATGAATACGAGTACTTTGATGCTAGTTTAAGTTATAACCACCTCAAACATCATATATGTAGTTAGTGTAATGTATTTATAAGTTGTTTTAATTGAAAATACACAAAGTAGGAAAGTTAGAACCAAATGTAGGCTAATATAGGCCATTTTAGGCCTTTTTACTTGAAATTGAATGAATACGAGTACTTTGATGCTAGTTTAAGTTATAATCACCTCAAACATCATATATGTAGTTAGTTTAATGTATTTATAAGTTGTTTTGATTGAAAATACACAAAGTAGGAAAGTTAGAACCAAATGTAGGCTAATATAGGCCATTTTAGGCCTTTTACTTGAAATTGAATGAATACGAGTACTTTGATGCTAGTTTAAGTTATAACCACCTCAAACATCATATATGTAGTTAGTGTAATGTATTTATAAGTTGTTTTAATTGAAAATACACAAAGTAGGAAAGTTAGAACCAAATGTAGGCTAATATAGGCCATTTTAGGCCTTTTTACTTGAAATTGAATGAATACGAGTACTTTGATGCTAGTTTAAGTTATAACCACCTCAAACATCATATATGTAGTTAGTTTAATGTATTTATAAGTTGTTTTGATTGAAAATACACAAAGTAGGAAAGTTAGAACCAAATGTAGGCTAATATAGGCCATTTTAGGCCTTTTTACTTGAAATTGAATGAATACGAGTACTTTGATGCTAGTTTAAGTTATAATCACCTCAAACATCATATATGTAGTTAGTTTAATGTATGTTGTTTTGATTGAAAATACACAAAGTAGGAAAGTTAGAACCAAATGTAGGCTAATATAGGCCATTTTAGGCCTTTTTACTTGAAATTGAATGAATACGAGTACTTTGATGCTAGTTTAAGTTATAACCACCTCAAACATCATATATGTAGTTAGTTTAATGTATTTATAAGTTGTTTTAATTGAAAATACACAAAGTAGGAAAGTTAGAACCAAATGTAGGCTAATATAGGCCATTTTAGGCCTTTTTACTTGAAATTGAATGAATACGAGTACTTTGATGCTAGTTTAAGTTATAACCACCTCAAACATCATATATGTAGTTAGTTTAATGTATTTATAAGTTGTTTTAATTGAAAATACACAAAGTAGGAAAGTTAGAACCAAATGTAGGCTAATATAGGCCATTTTAGGCCTTTTTACTTGAAATTGAATGAATACGAGTACTTTGATGCTAGTTTTAGTTATAATCACCTCAAACATCATATATGTAGTTAGTTTAATGTATTTATAAGTTGTTTTGATTGAAAATACACAAAGTAGGAAAGTTAGAACCAAATGTAGGCTAATATAGGCCATTTTAGGCCTTTTTACTTGAAATTGAATGAATACGAGTACTTTGATGCTAGTTTAAGTTATAACCACCTCAAACATCATATATGTAGTTAGTTTAATGTATTTATAAGTTGTTTTAATTGAAAATACACAAAGTAGGAAAGTTAGAACCAAATGTAGGCTAATATAGGCCATTTTAGGCCTTTTTACTTGAAATTGAATGAATACGAGTACTTTGATGCTAGTTTAAGTTATAATCACCTCAAACATCATATATGTAGTTAGTTTAATGTATTTATAAGTTGTTTTGATTGAAAATACACAAAGTAGGAAAGTTAGAACCAAATGTAGGCTAATATAGGCCATTTTAGGCCTTTTACTTGAAATTGAATGAATACGAGTACTTTGATGCTAGTTTAAGTTATAACCACCTCAAACATCATATATGTAGTTAGTGTAATGTATTTATAAGTTGTTTTAATTGAAAATACACAAAGTAGGAAAGTTAGAACCAAATGTAGGCTAATATAGGCCATTTTAGGCCTTTTTACTTGAAATTGAATGAATACGAGTACTTTGATGCTAGTTTAAGTTATAATCACCTCAAACATCATATATGTAGTTAGTTTAATGTATTTATAAGTTGTTTTGATTGAAAATACACAAAGTAGGAAAGTTAGAACCAAATGTAGGCTAATATAGGCCATTTTAGGCCTTTTTACTTGAAATTGAATGAATACGAGTACTTTGATGCTAGTTTAAGTTATAACCACCTCAAACATCATATATGTAGTTAGTTTAATGTATTTATAAGTTGTTTTGATTGAAAATACACAAAGTAGGAAAGTTAGAACCAAATGTAGGCTAATATAGGCCATTTTAGGCCTTTTTACTTGAAATTGAATGAATACGAGTATTTTGATGCTAGTTTTAGTTATAATCACCTCAAACATCATATATGTAGTTAGTTTAATGTATTTATAAGTTGTTTTGATTGAAAATACACAAAGTAGGAAAGTTAGAACCAAATGTAGGCTAATATAGGCCATTTTAGGCCTTTTTACTTGAAATTGAATGAATACGAGTACTTTGATGCTAGTTTAAGTTATAACCACCTCAAACATCATATATGTAGTTAGTTTAATGTATTTATAAGTTGTTTTGATTGAAAATACACAAAGTAGGAAAGTTAGAACCAAATGTAGGCTAATATAGGCCATTTTAGGCCTTTTTACTTGAAATTGAATGAATACGAGTACTTTGATGCTAGTTTAAGTTATAATCACCTCAAACATCATATATGTAGTTAGTTTAATGTATTTATAAGTTGTTTTGATTGAAAATACACAAAGTAGGAAAGTTAGAACCAAATGTAGGCTAATATAGGCCATTTTAGGCCTTTTACTTGAAATTGAATGAATACGAGTACTTTGATGCTAGTTTAAGTTATAACCACCTCAAACATCATATATGTAGTTAGTTTAATGTATTTATAAGTTGTTTTGATTGAAAATACACAAAGTAGGAAAGTTAGAACCAAATGTAGGCTAATATAGGCCATTTTAGGCCTTTTTACTTGAAATTGAATGAATACGAGTACTTTGATGCTAGTTTAAGTTATAACCACCTCAAACATCATATATGTAGTTAGTTTAATGTATTTATAAGTTGTTTTGATTGAAAATACACAAAGTAGGAAAGTTAGAACCAAATGTAGGCTAATATAGGCCATTTTAGGCCTTTTTACTTGAAATTGAATGAATACGAGTACTTTGATGCTAGTTTAAGTTATAATCACCTCAAACATCATATATGTAGTTAGTTTAATGTATTTATAAGTTGTTTTGATTGAAAATACACAAAGTAGGAAAGTTAGAACCAAATGTAGGCTAATATAGGCCATTTTAGGCCTTTTACTTGAAATTGAATGAATACGAGTACTTTGATGCTAGTTTAAGTTATAACCACCTCAAACATCATATATGTAGTTAGTTTAATGTATTTATAAGTTGTTTTGATTGAAAATACACAAAGTAGGAAAGTTAGAACCAAATGTAGGCTAATATAGGCCATTTTAGGCCTTTTTACTTGAAATTGAATGAATACGAGTACTTTGATGCTAGTTTAAGTTATAATCACCTCAAACATCATATATGTAGTTAGTTTAATGTATTTATAAGTTGTTTTGATTGAAAATACACAAAGTAGGAAAGTTAGAACCAAATGTAGGCTAATATAGGCCATTTTAGGCCTTTTACTTGAAATTGAATGAATACGAGTACTTTGATGCTAGTTTAAGTTATAACCACCTCAAACATCATATATGTAGTTAGTTTAATGTATTTATAAGTTGTTTTGATTGAAAATACACAAAGTAGGAAAGTTAGAACCAAATGTAGGCTAATATAGGCCATTTTAGGCCTTTTTACTTGAAATTGAATGAATACGAGTACTTTGATGCTAGTTTAAGTTATAACCACCTCAAACATCATATATGTAGTTAGTTTAATGTATTTATAAGTTGTTTTGATTGAAAATACACAAAGTAGGAAAGTTAGAACCAAATGTAGGCTAATATAGGCCATTTTAGGCCTTTTTACTTGAAATTGAATGAATACGAGTACTTTGATGCTAGTTTAAGTTATAATCACCTCAAACATCATATATGTAGTTAGTTTAATGTATTATAAGTTGTTTTGATTGAAAATACACAAAGTAGGAAAGTTAGAACCAAATGTAGGCTAATATAGGCCATTTTAGGCCTTTTTACTTGAAATTGAATGAATACGAGTACTTTGATGCTAGTTTAAGTTATAACCACCTCAAACATCATATATGTAGTTAGTTTAATGTATTTATAAGTTGTTTTAATTGAAAATACACAAAGTAGGAAAGTTAGAACCAAATGTAGGCTAATATAGGCCATTTTAGGCCTTTTTACTTGAAATTGAATGAATACGAGTACTTTGATGCTAGTTTAAGTTATAACCACCTCAAACATCATATATGTAGTTAGTTTAATGTATTTATAAGTTGTTTTAATTGAAAATACACAAAGTAGGAAAGTTAGAACCAAATGTAGGCTAATATAGGCCATTTTAGGCCTTTTTACTTGAAATTGAATGAATACGAGTACTTTGATGCTAGTTTTAGTTATAATCACCTCAAACATCATATATGTAGTTAGTTTAATGTATTTATAAGTTGTTTTGATTGAAAATACACAAAGTAGGAAAGTTAGAACCAAATGTAGGCTAATATAGGCCATTTTAGGCCTTTTTACTTGAAATTGAATGAATACGAGTACTTTGATGCTAGTTTAAGTTATAACCACCTCAAACATCATATATGTAGTTAGTGTAATGTATTTATAAGTTGTTTTAATTGAAAATACACAAAGTAGGAAAGTTAGAACCAAATGTAGGCTAATATAGGCCATTTTAGGCCTTTTTACTTGAAATTGAATGAATACGAGTACTTTGATGCTAGTTTAAGTTATAATCACCTCAAACATCATATATGTAGTTAGTTTAATGTATTTATAAGTTGTTTTGATTGAAAATACACAAAGTAGGAAAGTTAGAACCAAATGTAGGCTAATATAGGCCATTTTAGGCCTTTTTACTTGAAATTGAATGAATACGAGTACTTTGATGCTAGTTTAAGTTATAACCACCTCAAACATCATATATGTAGTTAGTTTAATGTATTTATAAGTTGTTTTAATTGAAAATACACAAAGTAGGAAAGTTAGAACCAAATGTAGGCTAATATAGGCCATTTTAGGCCTTTTTACTTGAAATTGAATGAATACGAGTACTTTGATGCTAGTTTAAGTTATAACCACCTCAAACATCATATATGTAGTTAGTTTAATGTATTTATAAGTTGTTTTGATTGAAAATACACAAAGTAGGAAAGTTAGAACCAAATGTAGGCTAATATAGGCCATTTTAGGCCATTTTACTTGAAATTGAATGAATACGAGTACTTTGATGCTAGTTTAAGTTATAATCACCTCAAACATCATATATGTAGTTAGTTTAATGTATTGTTTTGATTGAAAATACACAAAGTAGGAAAGTTAGAACCAAATGTAGGCTAATATAGGCCATTTTAGGCCTTTTACTTGAAATTGAATGAATACGAGTACTTTGATGCTAGTTTAAGTTATAACCACCTCAAACATCATATATGTAGTTAGTTTAATGTATTTATAAGTTGTTTTAATTGAAAATACACAAAGTAGGAAAGTTAGAACCAAATGTAGGCTAATATAGGCCATTTTAGGCCTTTTTACTTGAAATTGAATGAATACGAGTACTTTGATGCTAGTTTAAGTTATAACCACCTCAAACATCATATATGTAGTTAGTTTAATGTATTTATAAGTTGTTTTAATTGAAAATACACAAAGTAGGAAAGTTAGAACCAAATGTAGGCTAATATAGGCCATTTTAGGCCTTTTTACTTGAAATTGAATGAATACGAGTACTTTGATGCTAGTTTTAGTTATAATCACCTCAAACATCATATATGTAGTTAGTTTAATGTATTTATAAGTTGTTTTGATTGAAAATACACAAAGTAGGAAAGTTAGAACCAAATGTAGGCTAATATAGGCCATTTTAGGCCTTTTTACTTGAAATTGAATGAATACGAGTACTTTGATGCTAGTTTAAGTTATAACCACCTCAAACATCATATATGTAGTTAGTGTAATGTATTTATAAGTTGTTTTAATTGAAAATACACAAAGTAGGAAAGTTAGAACCAAATGTAGGCTAATATAGGCCATTTTAGGCCTTTTTACTTGAAATTGAATGAATACGAGTACTTTGATGCTAGTTTAAGTTATAATCACCTCAAACATCATATATGTAGTTAGTTTAATGTATTTATAAGTTGTTTTGATTGAAAATACACAAAGTAGGAAAGTTAGAACCAAATGTAGGCTAATATAGGCCATTTTAGGCCTTTTTACTTGAAATTGAATGAATACGAGTACTTTGATGCTAGTTTAAGTTATAACCACCTCAAACATCATATATGTAGTTAGTTTAATGTATTTATAAGTTGTTTTAATTGAAAATACACAAAGTAGGAAAGTTAGAACCAAATGTAGGCTAATATAGGCCATTTTAGGCCTTTTTACTTGAAATTGAATGAATACGAGTACTTTGATGCTAGTTTAAGTTATAACCACCTCAAACATCATATATGTAGTTAGTTTAATGTATTTATAAGTTGTTTTAATTGAAAATACACAAAGTAGGAAAGTTAGAACCAAATGTAGGCTAATATAGGCCATTTTAGGCCTTTTTACTTGAAATTGAATGAATACGAGTACTTTGATGCTAGTTTTAGTTATAATCACCTCAAACATCATATATGTAGTTAGTTTAATGTATTTATAAGTTGTTTTGATTGAAAATACACAAAGTAGGAAAGTTAGAACCAAATGTAGGCTAATATAGGCCATTTTAGGCCTTTTTACTTGAAATTGAATGAATACGAGTACTTTGATGCTAGTTTAAGTTATAACCACCTCAAACATCATATATGTAGTTAGTTTAATGTATTTATAAGTTGTTTTAATTGAAAATACACAAAGTAGGAAAGTTAGAACCAAATGTAGGCTAATATAGGCCAGTTTAGGCCTTTTTACTTGAAATTGAATGAATACGAGTACTTTGATGCTAGTTTAAGTTATAATCACCTCAAACATCATATATGTAGTTAGTTTAATGTATTTATAAGTTGTTTTGATTGAAAATACACAAAGTAGGAAAGTTAGAACCAAATGTAGGCTAATATAGGCCATTTTAGGCCTTTTACTTGAAATTGAATGAATACGAGTACTTTGATGCTAGTTTAAGTTATAACCACCTCAAACATCATATATGTAGTTAGTGTAATGTATTTATAAGTTGTTTTAATTGAAAATACACAAAGTAGGAAAGTTAGAACCAAATGTAGGCTAATATAGGCCATTTTAGGCCTTTTTACTTGAAATTGAAGGAATACGAGTACTTTGATGCTAGTTTAAGTTATAACCACCTCAAACATCATATATGTAGTTAGTTTAATGTATTTATAAGTTGTTTTAATTGAAAATACACAAAGTAGGAAAGTTAGAACCAAATGTAGGCTAATATAGGCCATTTTAGGCCTTTTTACTTGAAATTGAATGAATACGTGTACTTTGATGCTAGTTAAAGTTATAATCACCTCAAACATCATATATGTAGTTAGTTTAATGTATTTATAAGTTGTTTTGATTGAAAATACACAAAGTAGGAAAGTTAGAACCAAATGTAGGCTAATATAGGCCATTTTAGGCCTTTTACTTGAAATTGAATGAATACGAGTACTTTGATGCTAGTTTAAGTTATAACCACCTCAAACATCATATATGTAGTTAGTGTAATGTATTTATAAGTTGTTTTAATTGAAAATACACAAAGTAGGAAAGTTAGAACCAAATGTAGGCTAATATAGGCCATTTTAGGCCTTTTTACTTGAAATTGAATGAATACGAGTACTTTGATGCTAGTTTAAGTTATAATCACCTCAAACATCATATATGTAGTTAGTTTAATGTATTTATAAGTTGTTTTGATTGAAAATACACAAAGTAGGAAAGTTAGAACCAAATGTAGGCTAATATAGGCCATTTTAGGCCTTTTTACTTGGAAATGTTTGAATACGAGTACTTTGATGCTAGTTTAAGTTATAACCACCTCAAACATCATATATGTAGTTAGTGTAATGTATTTATAAGTTGTTTTGATTGAAAATACACAAAGTAGGAAAGTTAGAACCAAATGTAGGCTAATATAGGCCATTTTAGGCCTTTTTACTTGAAATTGAATGAATACGAGTACTTTGATGCTTGTTTAAGTTATAACCACCTCAAACATCATATATGTAGTTAGTTTAATGTATTTATAAGTTGTTTTGATTGAAAATACACAAAGTAGGAAAGTTAGAACCAAATGTAGCCTAATATAGGCCATTTTAGGCCTTTTTACTTGAAATTGAATGAATACGAGTACTTTGATGCTAGTTTAAGTTATAACCACCTCAAACATCATATATGTAGTTAGTGTAATGTATTTATAAGTTGTTTTAATTGAAAATACACAAAGTAGGAAAGTTAGAACCAAATGTAGGCTAATATAGGCCATTTTAGGCCTTTTTACTTGAAATTGAATGAATACGAGTACTTTGATGCTAGTTTAAGTTATAACCACCTCAAACATCATATATGTAGTTAGTTTAATGTATTTATAAGTTGTTTTGATTGAAAATACACAAAGTAGGAAAGTTAGAACCAAATGTAGGCTAATATAGGCCATTTTAGGCCTTTTTACTTGGAAATGTTTGAATACGAGTACTTTGATGCTAGTTTAAGTTATAACCACCTCAAACATCATATATGTAGTTAGTTTAATGTATTTATAAGTTGTTTTAATTGAAAATACACAAAGTAGGAAAGTTAGAACCAAATGTAGGCTAATATAGGCCATTTTAGGCCTTTTTACTTGAAATTGAATGAATACGAGTACTTTGATGCTAGTTTAAGTTATAATCACCTCAAACATCATATATGTAGTTAGTTTAATGTATTTATAAGTTGTTTTGATTGAAAATACACAAAGTAGGAAAGTTAGAACCAAATGTAGGCTAATATAGGCCATTTTAGGCCTTTTACTTGAAATTGAATGAATACGAGTACTTTGATGCTAGTTTAAGTTATAACCACCTCAAACATCATATATGTAGTTAGTGTAATGTATTTATAAGTTGTTTTAATTGAAAATACACAAAGTAGGAAAGTTAGAACCAAATGTAGGCTAATATAGGCCATTTTAGGCCTTTTACTTGAAATTGAATGAATACGAGTACTTTGATGCTAGTTTAAGTTATAATCACCTCAAACATCATATATGTAGTTAGTTTAATGTATTTATAAGTTGTTTTGATTGAAAATACACAAAGTAGGAAAGTTAGAACCAAATGTAGGCTAATATAGGCCATTTTAGGCCTTTTACTTGAAATTGAATGAATACGAGTACTTTGATGCTCGTTTAAGTTATAACCACCTCAAACATCATATATGTAGTTAGTGTAATGTATTTATAAGTTGTTTTAATTGAAAATACACAAAGTAGGAAAGTTAGAACCAAATGTAGGCTAATATAGGCCATTTTAGGCCTTTTTACTTGAAATTGAATGAATACGAGTACTTTGATGCTAGTTTAAGTTATAAACACCTCAAACATCATATATGTAGTTAGTTTAATGTATTTATAAGTTGTTTTGATTGAAAATACACAAAGTAGGAAAGTTAGAACCAAATGTAGGCTAATATAGGCCATTTTAGGCCTTTTTACTTGAAATTGAATGAATACGAGTACTTTGATGCTAGTTTAAGTTATAATCACCTCAAACATCATATATGTAGTTAGTTTAATATATGTTTTGATTGAAAATACACAAAGTAGGAAAGTTAGAACCAAATGTAGGCTAATATAGGCCATTTTAGGCCTTTTTACTTGAAATTTAATGAATACGAGTACTTTGATGCTAGTTTAAGTTATAATCACCTCAAACATCATATATGTAGTTAGTTTAATGTATTTATAAGTTGTTTTAATTGAAAATACACAAAGTAGGAAAGTTAGAACCAAATGTAGGCTAATATAGGCCATTTTAGGCCTTTTTACTTGAAATTGAATGAATACGAGTACTTTGATGCTAGTTTTAGTTATAATCACCTCAAACATCATATATGTAGTTAGTTTAATGTATTTATAAGTTGTTTTGATTGAAAATACACAAAGTAGGAAAGTTAGAACCAAATGTAGGCTAATATAGGCCATTTTAGGCCTTTTTACTTGAAATTGAATGAATACGAGTACTTTGATGCTAGTTTAAGTTATAACCACCTCAAACATCATATATGTAGTTATTTTAATGTATTTATAAGTTGTTTTAATTGAAAATACACAAAGTAGGAAAGTTAGAACCAAATGTAGGCTAATATTGGCCATTTTAGGCCTTTTTACTTGAAATTGAATGAATACGAGTACTTTGATGCTAGTTTAAGTTATAACCACCTCAAACATCATATATGTAGTTAGTTTAATGTATTTATAAGTTGTTTTAATTGAAAATACACAAAGTAGGAAAGTTAGAACCAAATGTAGGCTAATATAGGCCATTTTAGGCCTTTTTACTTGAAATTGAATGAATACGAGTACTTTGATGCTAGTTTAAGTTATAATCACCTCAAACATCATATATGTAGTTAGTTTAATGTATTTATAAGTTGTTTTGATTGAAAATACACAAAGTAGGAAAGTTAGAACCAAATGTAGGCTAATATAGGCCATTTTAGGCCTTTTACTTGAAATTGAATGAATACGAGTACTTTGATGCTAGTTTAAGTTATAACCACCTCAAACATCATATATGTAGTTAGTGTAATGTATTTATAAGTTGTTTTAATTGAAAATACACAAAGTAGGAAAGTTAGAACCAAATGTAGGCTAATATAGGCCATTTTAGGCCTTTTTACTTGAAATTGAATGAATACGAGTACTTTGATGCTAGTTTAAGTTATAATCACCTCAAACATCATATATGTAGTTAGTTTAATGTATTTATAAGTTGTTTTGATTGAAAATACACAAAGTAGGAAAGTTAGAACCAAATGTAGGCTAATATAGGCCATTTTAGGCCTTTTTACTTGGAAATGTTTGAATACGAGTACTTTGATGCTAGTTTAAGTTATAACCACCTCAAACATCATATATGTAGTTAGTGTAATGTATTTATAAGTTGTTTTGATTGAAAATACACAAAGTAGGAAAGTTAGAACCAAATGTAGGCTAATATAGGCCATTTTAGGCCTTTTTACTTGAAATTGAATGAATACGAGTACTTTGATGCTTGTTTAAGTTATAACCACCTCAAACATCATATATGTAGTTAGTTTAATGTATTTATAAGTTGTTTTGATTGAAAATACACAAAGTAGGAAAGTTAGAACCAAATGTAGCCTAATATAGGCCATGTTAGGCCTTTTTACTTGAAATTGAATGAATACGAGTACTTTGATGCTAGTTTAAGTTATAACCACCTCAAACATCATATATGTAGTTAGTGTAATGTATTTATAAGTTGTTTTAATTGAAAATACACAAAGTAGGAAAGTTAGAACCAAATGTAGGCTAATATAGGCCATTTTAGGCCTTTTTACTTGAAATTGAATGAATACGAGTACTTTGATGCTAGTTTAAGTTATAACCACCTCAAACATCATATATGTAGTTAGTTTAATGTATTTATAAGTTGTTTTGATTGAAAATACACAAAGTAGGAAAGTTAGAACCAAATGTAGGCTAATATAGGCCATTTTAGGCCTTTTTACTTGGAAATGTTTGAATACGAGTACTTTGATGCTAGTTTAAGTTATAACCACCTCAAACATCATATATGTAGTTAGTGTAATGTATTTATAAGTTGTTTTGATTGAAAATACACAAAGTAGGAAAGTTAGAACCAAATGTAGGCTAATATAGGCCATTTTAGGCCTTTTTACTTGAAATTGAATGAATACGAGTACTTTGATGCTAGTTTAAGTTATAACCACCTCAAACATCATATATGTAGTTAGTTTAATGTATTTATAAGTTGTTTTAATTGAAAATACACAAAGTAGGAAAGTTAGAACCAAATGTAGCCTAATATAGGCCATTTTAGGCCTTTTTACTTGAAATTGAATGAATACGAGTACTTTGATGCTAGTTTAAGTTATAACCACCTCAAACATCATATATGTAGTTAGTGTAATGTATTTATAAGTTGTTTTAATTGAAAATACACAAAGTAGGAAAGTTAGAACCAAATGTATATTTACTTGAATATGAGTATATTTAACCAAATGCAGGAGACGTACAAGAAGAAGCTGGATCATTGTACCACTCAGGGGTCACAGCCGAACCCTGATCTGTTGTATTGGGAGACAGTTGGGGGGAGGAACCGAGGAAAAGTTCAGGGGTTGGGTCAGGGAGATCATTTGTACTACAACTCTTCATCAGGGCGAGGAGATGGCGGCTCTTCACAACCATATGAGCCGTCAAATTTATCTCAGATTGAGGCGCAGGTCGATGCAAAGGTCGCTGCGCGGATGGAAGAGGTGGAGGCAATGGTCGCAGCACGGGTGGAAGCGTCAAGTCGGGCCATTGTTGAGGAAATGATGAGGAACATGTCTAGTTTCGGCCACATGTCCTCAGGTTGCAACCCAGGCCCCACTCCACATCGCAGACCAGACGATGACCCAGGGTTTGGTGGTGGCGGTAGTGCTACACAGACACCCTTGACAGTGTAGTGTTTTTGGTTTCGGCAACTAGGTAACTTTTATGCATTTAGTGTCAATATTTATCGGCATCTCGCTTTGTTTCTAGATGTGTCGGGTTATTTTTTTTGGAACCCGACTTCTACTTTATTTCCCGACATCGGGATCTATTTTGTGTACATAATTGTAATCTATTTCATGTAATTATACAAGTATCAATGCAAATTACAAGTATCAATGCAAATTGTAATATATATCAAAATTGCATATTTTTGTAATTGAATGCGATGGAGGAACAGCTTTAGTGTGGTCCACAAGCATGCAAACTGTGCCTGGGTACGAGTTTAATTATTGGTAACAACAAAAATATTCTAAATAATATTATTTCAAAAAAACAACGACGGCTAAACATTAAATCAACGACGGCTAGGCAGTCGTTGTAAGGTATACTATGCACCCAAGGACTTCCACTTCAACGACTGCTTTTACATAATAGCGACGGTTTATAACAGACGTTGATGTGGCCCATACAACGACTGTTTATAACCGTTGGTGAATTACCGTCGTTGATTTAGCGGCTGTTTAAAACAGTTTTACATACTATGCCCCCAAGGACTTCCAAACCGTCGTTGATTTAGCGGCTGTTTAAAACAGTCGTTGGTTTGGTGCCAACGTCGGTTTTTGGAAACGGTCGCTGATTACAAGTAAACCGTCGTTGAATTATTTACCGACGGCTTAACGGTCGTTGATTCCAAATTCAGCGACCACCCGTGCACCGACTGCCATTTAATGACGGCTTAGCGGTCGGTAATGTTTTACCGACGGTTTGCCTTAAATTGCCGACGGCTTTTAGCCGTCGTTAAATGCGATCTTTCTTGTAGTGCTAGTGGAGGGGTCATTTCTCATGTTGCTGCTGATGTAGGGGTCCCTGGAATGACATCCACTCAATGGCAACAATTGCTCAATTTGCTTGGTAATGCCACTACTAAACCTACTGATGATAGGTTGATTGGTAAGCTCTCTAAAGACCCTTGGATAATTGATACAGGGGCTTCTATGCATGTTACTGGTAATATTGATTTGTTGAGCAATTTATTTGTTGTGCCTGAGTGCCTAGTGGGACTCCCTGATGGGAAACAAGCTTTTTCTACGCAAAGAGGAGATGTATTTTTGACTTATGGAGTGGTGTTGAAAAATGTTTTATATGTCCCTGAGTTAAATTGCAATTTAATTTATGTGTCTCATCTTACAGATGATTTAAATTGTGTTGTACAATTCACTTCTAATTTGTGCGTTATACAGGACCGAAATTTGAGGACCCTGATTGGAGTAGGTGAACGACAGGATGGACTCTACTACTTTCGTGATGTTCCAAAGATCCAAACTCTTAATGTCGTCGGGACTGTATCTCCGGAATTATGGCACAAAAGAATGGGGCATCCTTTTGACAAAGTAGTTCAGTCTCTTCCCTTTGTTAGTAAATCTAGTGTTATTTTGAATAAAGCTTGTGATGTTTGTCATCAAGCCAAACAAACTAGAGAAGTTTTTTATGATAGTGACAGTAGAGCTAGTCGCTGTTTTGAGATGATACATTGTGATCTTTGGGGCCCCTATCATACGCCTTCTTCATGTGATGCACGATATTTTTTGACACTTGTTGATGATTTTTCCCGAGCTGTTTGGGTTATTTTGTTAATTGATAAAATGGAGGTTAATCAAAAATTTCATAATTTTTTTGCCAGGGTTGAGCGACAATTTGGAGCCCACGTCCTTGTTGTTCGAAGTGATAATGGTACCGAATTTAATTCAATGAAGGATTTTTTTGCAGAAACTGGTATTTTGTTTCAAACTACTTGTGTAGGTACCCCTCAACAAAATGGTAGGGTGGAGAGAAAGCACCGGCACATTTTAAATGTAGCGCGTGCTTTGAGATTTCAGGGTAATCTCCCAATTGAATTTTGGGGCGAATGTGCTTTAGGTGCGGGTTATTTGATTAATCGTACTCCTACTCGTGTTCTTAATTTTAAAACTCCATATGAAGTTTTGTTCGGTGTATCCCCCTCCTATGACAATTTGCGTGTTTTTGGGTGTTTGTGTTATGCTTGTAATAAAAAACCCAAGAAAGACAAGTTTGATAGTCGAAGCCATATATGTGTGTTTGTGGGCTATCCTCATGATAAAAAGGGTTGGAAATTATTTGACACTGACAAAGGTGAATATTTCGTCTCTCGAGACGTTAAATTCTATGAGGACGAATTTCCATATGCTAAGGTGTTGGCAACGGACGAAGCTATTGTGATAAATTCATCTCCTATTTCTCAAACTTTTGTTAATGGAGATGATGACTTGGCATATGAGTATTTGGATTTTACTAATGATGTAGCAGTGGCAACAAGTCAACCCTCTAATGTTGCTCATGATTTGCTGCATAATCGTGAGGAAGCAGAGGCACATGACTCAATGCATTTTGATGGTAATGATGTGAGTGTTGCTCCTGGGGAGGATTCGGGTAATATGGAGTTATCAGATATTGTTTCGGGTCCTGAAGGTGCGGTTACTATAAGTCAGTAGCGGACCCAGGATTTTGAATCTGGGGATACGGATGTACAACAAACACAAAAATAGTAGAAAAAAATAATTTTCAAAGATCGGGTTGCTTAACTTGCTTTCCCTTGGATTTACTTGACTTGGGTGTATCATTTGTCATTTCCTAATTGAATTCATGAAATTGATTGTCAATTTCAATTTCAATTTCGAATTTCAATAAGCAAGCCCTAACTAACTAATGAACAATGTCTAACATTCAACAATTTACATCTAAATATGCAATCAATCTAAGAATTCAACATATATAAACTGATAAAGTAGGAAAATGTGAAGATTAAAATACAAAAATAAAACCCTAACATAACTAATAAGTAATAACTTACTGTGGTGCGGGTGAGTGACAGTGGGTCGAACTTCGAAGGCGGCGAAGTCCTCACCGCGTGACGCCGGCGTGTCCTCTGGGCTCTGCCGGACTTCCGGAATTCCGTCGATCGTTTCGGACTGCCGGAGTGTGTCGTTTGTCGTACTGTTGTTTCGTTTGCTTGAAAATTCAGAGAGAGGAGAGAGATTGAGAGGAGTGAGAGAGAGAAGGGAGAGGGTAGAGGGGAGAGGGGAGAGGAGAGAGTAGAGAGGAGAGAGAGGAGCGTGAGAGAGGAATGATGGGATAGAATCCCGCGTGCCTTGGCCCCTGCAATTCCAGCGTGCCTTTTTTTTATAAGCTGATTTTTTTTTTTGAATTTGGGGATACAGCTGTACCCCCATGTACCATGCTGGGTCCGCCACTGCTATAAGTGAAGACCCTGTACTAGTGCCATCTACTTCTTCAAATTTTGGCACTGATTTAGGTCGTGGGAAGCGTTCTAAAATTCCTTCAGTTCGATTGAAAGATTTTGTTACTAACACTATTAAGTTGAAAACTGTGTGAAAGTTAAGTCCATCCTCCTCTCCTAGTTCATCTACTGCTGATCACTCCTCAGATATTCCTTATCCTATAGCACATTTTGTGAATTGTGACCGATTTTCTGTGGGACACAAAAATTTTCTTGCAGCTGTAACTGCAGGTACAGATTCTCAGTCTTTTAAGGAGGCCATGAAAGACCCCGGGTGGCGAGAAGCTATGAAAATGGAGATCAAAGCTTTAGAAGACAATGGTACTTGGAGTATGGAGTCCCTTCCTCCGGGAAAACGGGCTCTTGGGAGCAGATGGATTTATTAAGTGAAATACAATTCAGATGGCAGTGTAGAGCGACAAAAAGCTCGTCTTGTAGTTTTTGGCAATCATCAGGTTGCCGGACTTGATTACAGTGATACTTTTGCTCCGCACTAGTACAGAATCGACGATTTGCGTCGGATGTGAGGCGCCCATTTGCGTCGGACATGGGTCCGACGGCACAGGTCTCGACGCAGATCAGGATACAGGATCTGCGTCGGACAACGACGCGACGCAGTTGATTAGCTATTTGCGTCGGACCCTGCTTACCATGCGACGCAGATGGGAAGGCGCCAAGCCACAACAGCCTAGACTCATCTGCGTCGCACATTGCTAACATGCGACGCAGATGAGTGCTGCCAAGCCAAGCCAGCATGCTGCCCAGGCTTGTGGCCTTATTTTACACAAACAATGATTTGCGTCGGACACAAGTCCTCATCCGACGCAAATGGCTACTTTTTCTAAAAAAATTAATTTCATGAGCCATAAATTACAGAAAATCAACTGAAATTTCAACTGAAAAAAATTAAACACTAATTACAAAAAAAACAGTAGAAGTGGTGTTTTTACATTGAGTAGAAGTGGTGTTTTTTACAAACACTAATTACAAAAAAAAATACAGAAATTACAGAAAAAATCAACAAAGAAAATTACAGAAAATCAAAAAGAGAAAATTACAGAAAATTATAAAAGAGAAAATTACAGAATTACAGTAATTCAACAAGATAACTAACAAAATCAAACCTCTGCAAGGGCACTAGCCTCGTCGTTGGGCTGCAAAGATGAAATGCATACCCTCCATTGTATTAAACAATCCAAGAAAAAAGAGGAGCCAGAAGCGGGCTCAGCCTTGATAGTATTGAGATTTCGAAAGACATCGATTTCAAGCTCTTCAATTCTTTGTGCAAATGATTTAAACTGCACATAATTAATTCGAACAATCAAATATTCCTATCAAACAAACAGATTGGAACAGGAAAAAACTTATAATGAACAAGGTAATACCACGAAGCGGCGGTTGCGGTGGCCAGGAGTAGTGTTGAGATACTTCACCGCTTGAGCTTCCTTCGACGTCGCCATTGATGATTGTTGTAAAAGAAGTAGAGAGGGAGAGTTACAGAGAGAGTAAAATACCAAAATCGAACTTAGAGAATCGCACACCCAAAAAACTCCCAAATAGAATCAATTAAAACCCTAAAAATCACCATACTTCAAATCTTAACAAAATTACAGAGAAAGAGAGGGTAAAAGTACCAAAATCGAACTCAGAAAACGAATTAAGGAATAAAACGACTGGAATCATTTGGATTTGGGGAGAGAAATAGAGGAGTCGGAGAGAGAGATGAGGAGTTGGAGAAAGAGAGAGGGGATTGAGGGGAAAAACGGCTGGTATGAGATATTAGGTTTGAAGAGCAAAGTCCAAAAAATATAAAACGGGATGGGCCACCTGATTTGCGTCGGACGGGCCCAAATGTCCGACGCACATGACTTAATGATCCAAGTCATCAGCTTTTAGACGAAAAATATCTGCGTCGCACACCCCCCTCCCCTCCCCCATCCCGTCGACACCCCCCCCCCACCCACCGTAAGCCCCACCCCTCCCCCACCCCGTCGACACCCCGTCCCCTAGGGGTGTTCAAAACCGGGTACCGGCTTTTCGGGTACCCGGATATGCGGGTACCCGCAAAATCGGGTACTTGAAAAGTCGGCCCATGACCCGACCCGGGAAAACCGGGTACCGTGTCGGGTACCCTGTTTTCCGGGTCGGGTCATAGGGTACCCCGCTCTTTTTTCTTTTTTTTTTTAAGCTAAAGCGACCCACCGCCAAGCGCCAACTAACACTTGAAAGTTAAAACATGAAAGCGGCCCACCGCCAATTAAGTCCATAAATTCATACACCTATTTTGATGATGAAAAAAGTGATAAAAATTAAAAAGGCCATTATTGCCAAGTGCCACTGCCTTCTTGTTCTTGATTTGCAAGATGATGCCCACTGCCCAGATTACTTCGTTTTTGGGAATAAAACTATAAAAGGGAGGGGGAATTAAAGTAATAAACAATACATGCTTGGTGAATAGTTAGTGCTTACAAGTTACAAACTTTAAACATCATCACCCGCAAAATTACAGTAAAAGGGAGGGGAATTAAGACAGCTTCCAAATAAAAGATAATTCCATTACATATCTTAAACTTAAATTCCAATGTTCCAAAAGTTCCAGTGCCATCTACACCTACTTGACGAAAAAGGATTCATACAACAATATGAAGGAAATCAAGACAGCAGAGAAAACAAGGAGTATGAAAGAAATTAAAGCAAGGAGTATGAAATTAAAGCAATTAAAAGAAATTAATTAAAGCAAGGACTAAAGAGTATGAAATTAAGAAAAGCATTACCTCAATGAAAGAGAATGACAGAGTGGTGGACTGATGGTGCAGCGGCGCTCGACGTAGTCGCCAGTCGGTGCGAGTGACGGAATGAGGACTGAGTACTGACGGAGTGCGAGTGACTGAGTGACCGAGTGAGGACTGCGAGTTTTAGGGTGTCTAGCATTCTGCCTTTCTGGTTGAAGTCGAAGTCGAAGTCGAAGCTGCGTTTTTTGTGACTTTGTTCAAAGCTGGTGGACTGGACAAGTGGACAACATAGGTAAGTTGGGCCAAAAATTCAAAAGCAGCGTTGCTGGTCCAACAAATAATTTTGTCTGAACCGGGTACCGGGTACCCGTGTACATCTTAGGTGCGGCCCAGTACCCGACCCGAATTTTCTTGTTTTTCCCGGGTCGGGTCCCGGCCCAATAAAATTACAAAATCAGAAAAAATACCCGACATTTTTTTACCGGGTCAGCGGGTCAACGGGCCGGGTCAAGCGGGTCGGGTTTTTTTGAACACCCCTACCGTCCCCACCCCCACCCTCCCCTACCCCCGTCGAATCCCCCCTCCCCCACCCCGTCGAATTCACGCCCCCCCAAATCTGCAGCCCAGTTCGCGTCGTCAGCCCAGTTCACGTCTGCAGCCCAGTTCGTGAATTCCGCAATCCACGGGGTGGGGGGATGGGTCCGCAATGACGGGGGTGGGGGAATGGGAGCGCAAATCGACGGGGGAGGGGGGTGGGGAAATCGATGACGGAGGGGGGGCCTACTACGGGGGGTGGAGGTGGGGGTGGGGGTGGGGTGTCGACGGGGTGGGGGAGGGGGTGGGGCCTGGCGGGGGTGGGGGAGGGGGTGTCGACGGGGTGGTGGGGGGGAGGGGGGCTGCATGGGGTCCGGGGAGGGGGTGGGGCCGGGATGGGGAGGGCTGCGGGGGTGGTGGGAGGGTGAGGGAGGGGTGGTTAGGGTTAGATTTAGGGTTTAGGGTTAGGATTAGGGTTAGGTTTAGGGTTTAGGGTTAGGATTAGAGCTTAATTAGGGTTTAAAATAAAAAATTAGGGTTAATAACTAACGGCAGTTAACGTCGTTAATCATTAAGGGTATTTGAGGGTACCACGTGAATTATTATGAAACTTAGGGGTACCTGGTGAATTTTGAAAACATGGAGGGTACCACATGAATTTTTTCGAAAACTCGGGGTACTTGGTGAAAAAACCGGATTATGTAGTGTTGTAAGTTGTAACTGTGTTTCTTCTTAATATTAGTCTATTATGAAGTGGTTATCATTTTATGAATAATGAATAACAAAAAAAAATAAATGAATTAAATGTGGTTATTTTAGGAAAGATCGAGAGGTAAACCAATAAACTGAGCACGCCAAAAAATGGTCAATAGTCATGGCTCATAATCATACAGAAACAACTTTGTAAACCTAACTCAACATTTAATCACTTCACCTCAAACAAACTATAATGATAAATTTACATGTGAGAGTACTAATACAAAATTATCACGATAAAATTTGGGAATTGGAGTACTATTATGAATTTGGGTAATACCTAAATTCGGTTCGGGTACAGTTAAAAATTAGTTTAAAACAGTTTCAGTTTAAATCTGTTTCAGTTCAGTTTAGTTTCAGTTTGAATCAGTTCAGTTAATCCAATTAAATATTCAGTTCAGTTGATCGATCAACTTTTCAGTTTTTCACAGTTATTTTCAGTTACAGTTTGTTTCAGTTCAGTTGCAGTTCAGTTTTGGTTTTTCATTTACAGTTTATTTCAGTTTCAGTTCAGCATTTTTCAGTTGATTTCAGTTACAATTACTCCCAGTTCAGTTTAATTCAGTTCAAATTTCAGTTATTTCAGTTCAACCAGCAGTTCGTTAACCAAACTGACAGCTCTAATTGCGTAGATTTAAAAAATGCATGTATTATGCATAATAGGACGCATGAAATCCTTTTATTTAGCTAGTGCTAATAGTAGTACATAAGTAAGATTATGTGATAGAAAAACTTTAGAAGTAAGTCATAACACATTCTGCAGAGATTTGTGTGTCAGCATGGAGATTAGTTGGCAACGGCGAAACATGCATTGGCGGATCTACATTGTGTCCTGGTGGGTCACGTGACCCACCATTATTTAAAGAAAAATTAAAATTTTTTTATAAAAAAAAACAAAAAAAAGGAAATAGACTCTCTGTCAGTCTTTCTCTCTTCAGTCTCTCTAACCTCTCTCCCTCTCTCTTTAATTTTCAATCTTTTCTTTACAGATTGATGCCTCTCTCGAGGCTTCTTTGATTTATCATTACTTCAAGCTAGAAATCCAGAAACTTCATTGTTTTCATCTTTCTGAGATCTCAAATTCTACAATTGGAAGATAGCAAGTGAGTATTGTTGATAGATTTTCGACTCTAAGATAAACAATAGCAGATTAAAAATATAATTTGTATTCTTCCAATTGTTTGAGGAGCGAGGGAAGAGAAGAGGTGGAGGAAAGAAGAGGAAGTGAGGAGGTGGTTGAAGGATTTGGAGATGGATCTCTGAGATGATGATTTGCTGAGTGGGAGTTTGATGAAGATCATGTGGAGGGTGTCTTGTGGGAGGAGGTAGATTGGGGAATCCATTGATGAACAAAGGAGGAGGAGAGAGAAAGTGTTGTTTTGTTCTAATGGTGGAAAATAAACTTAGTTTTGAGAAAATTTTGACAAAATTGGAACCAACTTGCTATCTAGTTGGGTGTGTGTGAGTGTGTCCCTTGTGGATTATGGAATTATCTATCTAGTTTGTGTATGGAAAATCTATCATGGGATCTAAAGTAATTTGGAGACTACTTTGTTTAATTATTTCTTATTATCCTCATTTGTGTTTGAGGAATTGTATAAATTTAATTTGTATTCTTCTTTGTTTGTCTTGGATTCTTGGGTTTGATTTCACAATTATTTTCTTTTTTGGTTTTATGGAATTGTGAATTGAATTAGATGGGTTGAGTGTTAAGTTTGAAAGTGCGAGAGGAGGAATCTCACTAATATTTTGTCCTCTCTTTTAAGTTCCGTACTTTTACTTGGTTAATTCAAATGTATTCTCTTTTTATTTCTGAAAATGATATACATTGATATTTGACTTAGATTTACTGCATTGTTTATTTGAGAAAAAATTTGACAATTGATGCTTTTTAAAGTATTTTTTTTTAAAATTTATGGATTGGTTATAAAGTAATTGATACTCGGTAGTGACCCACCATCCATAAAATCCTGGATCCGCCACTGGAAACATGCATTCTCTTGGTATAGAGGCTTGAACTCCTCGAGTTTCCTGGTGCAGGTCCAGGCCTGGTCAAATACTTTTGCAAAGTACTTGCCTATCAAGCACCCGTTAACTGCCTCCAGTTCAATATAGTACATCATACCAGAAACCACTTGCTGTTCAGCTTTTACAGCCCTTTCAAACTTCAGACATGTTCCCTACAAATTACACAAGCATTAGGTACAAATTTAATACAACTACAAGTCCACTCCCTCCGTCCCAAAATATAGTTCACGTTTCTTTTTTGCACAGTTTCCAACACGTATCTTTGGACAGCAACATCTATAGTTCCGTATTAATAAAAATTATAAAAAGCTGAAATTATTAAACTACACATTGAGACGAATCCAACAAGATATGCGAACAATATTTTGGGATGGAGGGAGTATAATCAATTAAAATAGCTAGATTAAAACATCTCTTCTCTCTCACTAACTTTAAGATTAAAGATCAATGTATCTTTTAACAGATTAATATGGTCCAAGTAAGATACTATGGCTAATATATATATATATGACTTATTAATTTCTTGAGAAAAAATCACTATAATTAATGATGTTTTTCTTGGAAGGAGTAAATGAACCTTTAAACATTAACAAATATAGATAAATAGGGTTTCTTCTCAAATTATTTGGCATATCATCTTGCAAACATTTTTTAGAGGACTAAATTATTGGATTCCATAAAATAAATGAAATATTACATGCTTACCTGTTGCTTGTTGTACTCATTGACAGCCCAATCAGAAATCTCTCGGATTTTTGGACAGTTTGGGTCAACGGGCTCAAGGCCTCCTAGACACGACTTTTGTTGAACAGAGGAACGTTTCATGTTTGCGAATGATAATTAGTGTGTAATGTGTGTGTTGTTTTTGTAGTTATATGTTTACAAGCTTAGAAAATCTCTATTTATAGAACAAAAATTGGCATCAAGAATTTCGGTTTTCCATCTTTTTTTTTTTTTTTTTGGTGAACAAAGTGGCTAACATTAAATCTATACAAATATATTAAAAGGCGTGCTTAACAACGTCTATGCGCCACGTGGCACCCTCCTCCTACCAACAGAATTTTGCCACATGTCTATTAACCAACAAAGTCAAGTGGTCATTATTTAAAAAATAAATATGCTGAAGCCTGGGCTCGAACCCTTGACCTTATGTAAGGATTTCCAAATAATCACCATCTAATCTAACCTCTTTTAGTGATCCATGTTTCCACAAAATTACAAATATGTGTTGTGATTAGTTAATGTTATTAAACATAGCCCTTGCATCCTTAAAGATAAATAAATTTGCATGTTCATTAAAATTAATTATGTATGCATGATACCATTTGAAGAGCAGTGTTGACTACTACAATACTACCCTTATATTTACAGTAATACTATAAACGAAATTTGATCATAAGTTTGTATTCAATATGGGCCTAGGCCGCAAAGCATTGTTAACGTGAACATTCGAACCCACAACCTCAAGTATGAAAGAAAGAGATTCAACCATCACTCCACCATACTATTATTGCTTATTTAATCAAAATTAATGATGATATATGAAAAGAAAACTTTTGAAATCCATATAATGAATAACATGTCTTTTCCAAATGAGTATGAGATGACTTATTTAACTACTACGAGTACTAAATTGTAGCACAGAGAAACCCCGAGGCATTGCCTGGGCCTAAACACTAGTTAAAACATTAAAAAGCGTCTTACAATCCTGACGATAAATATCCAAACAGTAACTAGGGGGATAGGTGAAGGTCCTAGTTACATTGCTACTAATTTCCGAAAGTCTACTATGCTTGGCTAAAACATCTGCCACTTGATTTAGTCTTCTTCTGCAATGCTCAATCTTCACTCCCGGAAGCTTGTTCTTCAAATTTCTGCAATCAAGAATTATGCTCAAGTATTTGTCAGTAGTGGTATCAGTCGAGCAGATGCATTTCACAGCTCTCGCACAATCCGAGAAGATTATCATATTAGCATAGTGGTTATTTGTGGCTATACTTAAACCCGTGTGAATAGCATATATTTCGGCCAATAGAGGGTCCACAACAAAACACTGTTTTTCAAAACCAAGCAACTAGTTTCCTCTAGAGTCTCTAACCACCCCTCGCAATGCCTACTACGTCAAACTTGTTTGAGAAAGATGCATCAACATGCATAGCATTCACAGATTCCGGAAACCGAGGAAGAGAAATTGCAGGGACGCATGCGGTTTGATTCGAAACAGGAAGGTTATTTAGGATATGAAAGCGCTCTAAAGCAAGTTTTAGAGCAGAGGAAAGAATACGCGCTGCTTGGGAGGGGTTAGCATTCTTAAAACAACAATCATCTCTACTTTTCCAAATCTCGTGACACAAGTACGGAAATAAATCTCGCCATTCGACACCCTTAAAGACCTGACGGGACTGAAGGTTATTTTTGAGCCAAGAGTGAAACGGGAGGTTTGGCGAGAAGTTTAAGGGTGTTTGCTGCCAAACTTCCTCGGAAAAGGGGCACTCGCGAATTACATGGGCTGACACTTCCATCATGCTTTTGCATATTGGGCAT
Source organism: Beta corolliflora (assembly GCA_947648045.1). Lineage (NCBI taxonomy): Eukaryota > Viridiplantae > Streptophyta > Magnoliopsida > Caryophyllales > Amaranthaceae > Beta > Beta corolliflora. The sequence continues at coordinate 42,718 of CANSZD010001784.1, forward strand.
AGACTATCAGGGGCAATTTTTCTCACATGGAGTAACGATTTGTGGCGAAGCCTATCTCTCCATAAAAGCCAGAAAAAGATTTTCAATTTTGGTTCCATTTTACTTTTCCATAACCAATCCAACTCTACCTTAGGAAGTGCAACCTGAGCCTTATATGCTTGGGCTAAAGAGAATCCATTTGAATTCACAAAGTCCGGAACCAACAAATCCCGTCTATCCTCTTGAGATGGGATTGGAGTACTCATGATTCTTATCTCGAATTTCGGTAGGGAGTTCGAAGGATACCCTACTAATATCCCACTCGTCTTGAATAACTATGTCACGTATACACCACTTGTCCTCCTTTTCTCTCAAGGGCCCGTGTATCATACTCCTCAAAGACCCCACCCCCATCCAATTATCCATCCACAAATTAATTGACTCTCCGTTTCCTATACTCCGCACTACTATGGGAGTTAAGAAGCTCCCACCCCTTCCCTAAATTTTTCCTGAGCACCGACCCATTTTTGAAAGAAGTGACGTGATTCTTATGCACATATTTTGAGGCGATACATGCTTGAGCTAAGTTCTCAGGACCTTGGGACATTTTCCAGGCAAGTTTGGCCATATATGTTATGTTCATGTTTTTCTGAGTCCTAATGCCCAAGCCCCCACATTCCTTGGGCGTGAAGGTCATGTCCTTCCCAACCAAGTGAATTTTCTTGTTATTCTCATAATCCCCCCACAGGAAATTATTACACAAAGAGTCAAGGTCCTTGAGACAAGTAGCAGGAAAGACCGAGGCTTGCATATAATAGGCAGGAATGGTAGAAAGGGTAGACTTAATCAAACACAGACGCCCCGCTTTCGATAGAAACTTAGTTTTCCACATGGCCAGCTTACTCCTAACCTTATCGACTACAAACTGAAGCTGGGTTCGATTTGGTCTTTTATGAGAGATGGGTAGACCCAAATACGTACCTAGATTAGGAGTTTCCGACACAGTAATAGTCTCTTGGAACAGTGATTTCAACTCTAGGTTCGTGTTTGGGGAAAAAATCAGTTTGCTTTTCAGTTCATTTATCTTCTGCCCAGAACAGGCACAAAAGGTATCTAAAGTATTTCTAACTGCAAAAGCCGTATCCTCGTCTACTCTCCCAAACAACAACAAATCATCAGCAAATAACAAATGGAAAATTGGCACTTTCTTCTTACCTACCCAGAAAGGGGTCCACTCCTTAGAATCTGAAGCCTGTTGAATGGATTGAGTCAGGGCTTCAAGACAAATATTGAAGAGGTAGGGAGACATAGGATCCCCCTGACGAAGGCCTCTAGTGTGATTAAAGGTCTCAGATTTCCTACCATTTACCAAGATAGATGATGAAGCTTTAGATACGCAGTCCATGATTAACTTAACAGAATGGTCATTCAGGTTATAGGACTGGAGACATTTACGAACATAACTCCACTCGACCCTATCATAGGCTTTCTCCAAGTCAATTTTTAGAGCAAACCAACCCCACCTCCCTTTCTTTTCCTGCATGGAATGTAAAATTTCGGAGGCTATGACAAGGTTAATATCCGCTCCTCTGCCTTTAATGAAACTGTTCTGATTTTGAGAAATCCATGAAGGAATAAGCGGTTTGAGCCTATTAACCAGAATCTTAGTCGTGAGCTTGTACATAGAATTACAGAGGCTAATCGGCCAAAATTGCTTGATGGTCTCCGGGGACTTCTGTTTGGGGATCGGGCATATCAGAGCATGACATAGCTGTTCAATAATACATCCCTCTCTAAACCAGTTTTTAATGGCAGCACATGTATCGGTGCCTATGATGTCCCAAGATTTTTGAAAAAAGACAGGATGAAAGCCATCCGGTCCAGGGGCTTTAAGCGGTTTCATACTAAATAAAGCTCGGCGAATCTCTTCAGGAGAGGGGGGAAAAGCCACATCCACTTTCGATATATCCTCCCCAGGGTTAGAATAATCATGACAAACTACATGATCAGAGGTATATAAGTCTCTGTAAAATCTAAGGATATGATTCTTGATTTCCATAGGATCCTCTACTAACCTCCCAACATCATCCCTAAGGCATAAAATACGGTTGTACGTTCTCCTAATTGTGACACTACGATGAAAAAAACTCGTATTCCTATCCCCTTCACCTATTCTATCCATCCGACTTTTCGTCCTCCATAACATCTCTTCTTGGTCCAGAATAGTAAGGAGGTCATTTTGTAAGTCAATCTCTAAGTCCTGATGAAATTTTGACCTGGGATTTCTTTGGAGATAGACTTGGACTCCTTTTAGTCTAGCTAGCAAATTTTTCTTCCTCGCATAAACATTCCCAAAGGTATTCTTATTCCACTCAATAAGCTCCCCTCTAGTGTAATCTAACTTTCTTTCAATTTCCCAATTGTCCATCGGCCAAGCTTGGTTAACCACTTCAAGAAAGGTACTATCCAAGGTCCACATTGGTTCAAACCTAAATGGCTTTTCTCCTAGGACAAGTTTATTAGGCAGCAAGTTTAACAGTAGGGGACAATGATCCGACGTGACTCGGGGGAGATGATGGAGACTATAGTTGGGAAACAAGTTTAACCATTCAACATTTGCCCACCCTCTATCAAGTCGTTCATATATAGGATTTGTTTTTCGTTTATTAGTCCAAGTAAATTTGGGGCCACAATAACCAATATCAACTAAATGACAATCATTCATCGTATTAGCATACAATTTAGACCGAGCATATGAAATTTTATTTCCCCCTAATTTTTCATCTTGACTAATAACATCATTAAAATCTCCTAATAAGACCCACGGTTTGTTGAGGTCATGAGCAAGCATTTTTACTTCTTCCCATAATAATCTACGCATATCAATCTTAGGACTAGCATAAATGGCCGATAAAATAAAAGAAGTTTTTTGAGAACGTACCTCCATAACTCCATGTAAGCCTTGAGCACCCTCTCCTACTACTTGAAAATCAATAACAAAGGAGTTCCAAAGTAAGAGGATGCCCCCAGTAAATCCCAATGGTTCCACGAGATACCAAGAGTCCATGCCCAAGTTACTAACAATGCTAACGGTTTTCTCCCTAGGAACCCAAGTTTCCACCAACACAACCATGGAAGGAGAGTGTTGCTGCATGAGAAGCCGGTAGTTCGGGAGGAACGAGGGCCGAGCTATCCCCCTTACATTCCAAAACAATATATTCATTCCCTTAAATAGGTTGGGCATGTCCATTATCCTCTTTAGGACCCCCTCGTTTCCGACTTCCCAAGGATTGACTTCTAAGCCGGTTTTGGGACACGTCCACATCTTTCGGTGTGGCCATATAGCCATCTCGGCTTCTTGCGGGTTTTTTCTCCTTCTTGCCTCTTCCCAAGATACCGAAATCCCTAGTTGCTTCATTGGTTTGTGAAGTTGTGCAATCATCAAAGCATCTATGTTGCTCATTGTAAGCAGTCGAGTCGACATCGTATTGATTAACACAATAGTCCTCACCTTTGGGAGGAGTGGAGCCGGGTCTAGCCAAGGGCCCAGATTTTGTATTAAGTTTCGGTCGTCGAACTCGACTTCGACCTCTCTCGTTAGAAACCACTGGACAAATATTTTGAACAAGAGTGGGAGATGAGCAAGTGTTTGAAACTGGGGTATGTGGGGGGCCATGATCTCTGAATTTGCATACATTATCATGTTGTTGGCCACCTCTTGGCTCACTAGAGGGTTGAATATCATAGCTTTGACCTCCTCCAACGTGATGTCCACAAACACCGTCGTCGAGTTCTCTAGAGGTAGAAGATAGTCCACATAACCGGGGTTTAGCTCCGGTAGAAGGGGCCTCACCGGACGAGCGAACCTCAGGGACGGGCAGTCTTTTACATACTGGACTATTGGAGCAGGAGGGGGGATGGTGGGGTCCTGGGCGGGGAGGCCGTTGGAGATGGAGACCTCGATTCTGGTTGGGCGAACATTTTTTAGGATACTGGTGTTTGGGTTGTTTTTTTGTGGTTCAATGACAGTAGAAGAAGAAAGTAAGGAAGAGCTCCCTACATTCCCCTGGGTATTAATAGAGGGAGGGTTCGCATTGGTGACAGGGAATATAGAAGCCAATGAAAAAAGGGGGTTTGAGGGACTTACTAATTTTTCGGAATGGGTAGCAAGTAAACTGACATCACTCTTGTCAGTTCCACGTTTCAAAATTTGGGAGGGGGATGAGATTTGTTGAAGTATGGAAGCTTCATGTTCAGACTCTCCCAGATTTTGCAGAAGGGCAAAAGAATTTTCACTTGACATTTGATTGGACAACACCAACATGTCACTCCCTTTTTCTTTTACTGAACTCGCCCCCCCCTTTTCTTGGATATCATCCTTTTTCTTTGGGGTCCACCTAGATTTTAGGGGATATCCCCTCTTTCCCTCATTTTCAATTCTCTCTTTGTTGGGATATTGACTTTGGGATTTTTATTGTGGGCCCCCACTTGAATCCACCTTTCCTCCTGTGGATTCTGTGGTTGACCTTCCCCATGCATCTTATCCCTCTTTACGCCCTCCTTCCTCCTGTGGATTCTGTGGTTGACCCACCATATGACAATAAGAACACCACCATGGACCGTCGGCATAAAACAAGGCCCGAGTAACCTTTTCGATGCACGCTTTTTTAGGTAGCAGTTTCTGATCATCCACAAGCGTACATACGGCGGCAAATCTTCGTCTCCCCCCATCTAAAGAGTGTGAATCGATTTTCACAGCCTTTCCTACGCTATTACCTATCTTTTCCAACATGTCTCTTCTGTAAAATTCCATAGGGAGATCTGGTAAGTGCATCCATATCGGAAACTGGTTAATTTTTGCAAGGGATGGGTTAAAACCAGGTGCCCAGTCCTGCACCCAAACCATATAGCCCAAGATAAACCATGGGCCTCCTCCGAGCACCATAGATTTTTCCATTTGGGATGGGCATTTTAAACTGAAAAAACCCCTGCCTAACGTAATAATTTCTATAGGCTTCTCCCACTTCCACAGCTTCGTTAGCTCCTTCTTAAGAAATTCATGCGAAAAGGAACGTCCCAGAACTTTTAGAATTATAGTTGTCTCCCAAGGCTTCGATAGCTCTTCATATTCTTCATGAGATATAGGGATAAATATCTCATCATCCCTTAATGAATCAGGGGCCACAGTTGAATATGGCAAGCTTGCAGGGGGCAATGCAATAACTTCAGGCATTAAATGCCCTTTTCCTATTGACAAGGTCAACGCCTTAATAAATGAAGGGTCATTAATGGAGTTTTGGTGTAAAGGGGGGGTGAAAAGGCCCAGGATCAGGAGGGCGTAAAGGGTAGGGAACCAAAGGGCTTGGGAATTTGGTATCATCAGGAACCGCAGGGGCACCGGTGGCTTGCACGGTTTGGGGAGGGGGGAGTTTAGCCGTGAGGGCGGTGAAGGGAGGGATGGTATTTACTAAGGGGTTTTCTTTCTCACTCTTTCTCTCTCTAGACATTTTATGCAGTTCTTTGGTTTTCCATCTTTAACACGGTGTATATGGTCTTTTCGAGTAGACCATCTTGTAAAGTTGCAACTTTAGTTGATTCTTACATATAATGCTCTAGGAATATATGTGATTCACGAGCTAGTGCTTATAGTATATTTTGGAGAAAACAGGAGTTGAGAGGAATTAAATACTTTCCACAAGTATGAGACAAGGACTTTGTAATTTTGTCGACCATTTATTATTTCAAAAGACCTCCTTATCATCAATGGTTCTTATTGTCGTTAGAATATAATACGAAAATGAGTGACTTATATTTAGAGGTGGCAAACGGGTCATTTGGGTCAGGTCATATTCGGGCCACCATTAGAATCGGGTTGAGGTCGGGTCTATTCGGTTATGCATCAAGTCCGTGCAATTCCAGGTCGGGTACAAGTTTGATAACTCGGGTCAATGTCATACATGCCAGGTCAGGTTGAATCGGTTCGGGTAAATTCAGGTTGGATTATCATATTATGAAAATTGAATATCAATTCTACAATCAGTTGACTAATTTTTGTGAAGTAAACTTTTCTTTTCTATAAAAATTGCCTGATTATGCAACATACTGCAACTTTATTCTTAATTGTTGATCTCTCATTCGTACCAAAGTTACTCCATTGGTTGAGACCTTGAGGGTTATGGAAGAACTTGTGCATTTGCAGATTTGCTAAGCCAACAATGCATGGTCTATTGCAGCACAAGCATGTGCTTAACGTTGCACTCTTTATGCTAACTAGTAGTTCAGAACACCAACTTTCCGGCTACATGTGCCCTTAGCTTGTATCAATTTTGGATTGAGTAGATTCGGATCGGTTTGTCTTCGGATACGTGTCATATTCGAGTCTAGTTATTTTGTGTTCGGGTTGGGTTATTTCGTGTTTTGGTTCTGCTTCAAATTATTATTTTTGGGTGAAAATCGAGTCTCTGGACGGGGTTTTTTTGGGCTAGATATCGGGTATGGGTCCGTTTTGTCAGCTCTATTTATATTTCACTCCCCCTAAATTCTCGATAAAATTGTTAGCATCACATATTAATAAGTATTAAGATATTGTTTATGATTATTGGACGATCTTATAATTAGGACTTACGTAGAAGAAGACGTAATCAAAATTTAACTTGAAAGAAGCAGGTTAGGATTGAAATTCACAATACTTAATTAGATAGGTTGGGAGGAGCTCAAATAATCCATACCAAAATTAAGACGTGTACATTTGCAATCTTGTTGGCCTAGAAGCTAGCTCCTCCCTAGCACATGAATTAAAGTGCAGATCAGGATGGACATTCAGATCCGATTGCATGGTCAATCCAAGAATTGGATAATTTGAGCCACTTGTTCTCTTTGGGAAACAATCAGACCTCAAATACTAATAACGGATTGATAACGTAGCATGCTCATTTCGAAGAATCCACTTCGTATTTTTGCATGATCTCTAATAAGAGAATTTTTTTTTTTATAATGGGGAAAATTTACATTAATTAAAAACAGAAGCACAGCCTAATGCTAATACAACCAAACATATAACAAAGCAAAATGAAACTAGAGGAGCTTCTATTGGGATTATTTATGTATTAGTGTACAGTGGGCTTTATTTCATTTATTATTAAGTAATGTAATTAGCAAGCCCAAGTATAAGATTAGGTTGTATATAATCTTTTGTTGACAGAAAATATATACAACCTAATCTTATACCTACGGCGCTACGGCAAACTACCTACGTACACCATGACTGGTGGTGAGATTTCTAAACTTGATCCTACTTCTCCATACTTTCTCGGATCACAAGACAACCCTGGAAATACAATCACGAACGTCGTGTTCCGGGGCGATAACTATGAAGAATGGTCCCGTTCGATACGACTTTCTCTCAAAGCTCGGCGAAAATATGGCTTTATTGATGGCACCATATCTAAACCCACGGAAAATGTGAAATTAGAGGATTGGCACTGTGTCCAATCGATGCTTGTTCAATGGATTTTGATGACCATTGAACCTTCTATCAAGAAGACTATTACATCTTTTGAAGAGGCAAAACCCTTGTGGGATGTCTTGCGTAGACGTTTCGATATCGGCAATGGACCCCGAAAACAACAGATTAAGGCAGCCTTGGCAGATTGTAGACAATCCAAATCAATGTCAGTGGCTGAATACTTTGGAAAATTGCAGCCCCTTTGGGATGAATTATCTACTTATAACCCTCTTTCCATGTGCAACTGTGGTAAGTGTACATGTAAGCTTGTCGAGCTGTTTCAGGCTCGTGTGGATGAAGATAGATTGCATGACTTTCTCTATGGGATTAATACGGAATTGTACGGTAATGTTCGCTCCACGTTGTTAGCACAAGAGCCTCCTCCTACGCTCGATCGTGCATACCAATCCATGTTGCAGGAAGAACGTCTTCGCTCTTCCAATCGTGTGATGGCCGAACGGGATGATGTGATGGCCCTTGCTGTTAAGACTCAACCATGAGGTAATCCTCGCTTTAATTCTCGAGATAAATCTGCGTTGTTTTGTTCATATTGTAATCGTCCCGGGCATGAGGTTGCAAATTGCTTTTCTAAGCATGGCTACCCGAATTGGTGGGAAACCCGAAACCGTGGTGGTGGAGGTTGATATGTCACATTTATATATAGTTTTTAGATGCATTTTGATTGCATTTAGAACTCCTTTTATAGCATTTAGGTGCATAATGGCATGATTTACGTAAGTTGTGCTCTACTTCCCAGATGCGTTGACATTCCCCTTTTTTTGATTCTAGTTATTGATACGGGAAGGGGTTAAGGAAGATTAGAGATAGAATCAACTATCTGTGACTAACCCCTCCCTTTTTTTTTTGAGAAAAAAAAATAGGGTTAGTTTAGTGAAGAAGAAAAGTGGATTCAACCTCATCAAAACTTAGGTTCAGGTTCGAATGATACAAGTCGGATCCTAGATGTAAAAGTGTATAAGAAAGGGGGCTCCCTTCTCCATCGAAAGAAATGAGATTATTGTGAAGACAACACACAAATTAACCAAATTTGCCCGATGTAGAGGCAATCAAGAAAGCCGCATATGTGAATATATAACCTACGGAGAAGTGGGCTAATCCAACTAATCTTGCTTGTACAATGGAAAGAGCCACCGGTTTATCTCTCCATCGAATCAAATTGGCCAAAGGTGTGCGTTCATGAGCCCATGCTAAAGTTTCAATCAACTCCTGCCAATATCCACGCCACGAAATTAAGAACATAAATCCTGTAGCCCAAACAAGATGTCCAAATAAGAACATCCACGCCCAAACCGATAAACTATTCATACCAAATGGATTATATCCAATGATAAGGTGTGAAGAGTTTAACCATAGATAATCTCTTAACCATCCCATCAAATAAGTGGAAGATTCATTAAATTGTGAAACATTACCCTGCCATAATGTGATGTGCTTCCAATGCCAATAAAAGGTAACCCATCCAATGGTATTTAACATCCAGAAAACTGCCAAATAAAATGCATCCCAAGCCGAAATATCACAAGTACCGCCTCGTCCTGGACCATCGCAAGGAAAACTATAACCGAAATCCTTTTTGTCTGGCATTAACTTCGAACCGCGTGCATATAAAGCACCTTTTACTAAGATCAAAGTAGTTGTATGTAAACCTAAAGCAATAGCATGATGAACCAAAAAGTCTCCAGGCCCTATTGTTAAAAATAGGGAATTACTATTCTCATTAACAGCATTTAACCAGCCGGGCAACCATATACTTCGACCCGCATTGAATGCCGGGCCACTTGTTGAGGATAAAAGGACATCAAACCCATATGAAGTTTTACCATGAGCCGATTGTATCCATTGAGCAAATATATACCCCGTTTGCGTGTTTCGATGATTTTCAGGTTATGTTGATGAAAATTGATTATGATTATCTAAGATCAAGCCTATTAATCATTGAGGATGAAGATAGCTTGCACAAGGATCACAATGCATCCGTTTGGGACAATTTCGAGTTCGAATGAAGCAAAGAGTTAGTGAAAGAAGTGCCAAAACTGACACATGTTCACTATTTTGATCATAACTTTTGATATAAAATTGATAATTAAGAAATTCCAGTTGGGTTGGAAAATATACTTGAAGGGCTTTCCAACGGTAGGTCACACGCCCAAAATGGACTTCTGGTTCAAGAGATACAGCCTTTGCAAGTTGACGCAAAATCGCAGTTTTCCCGCCCGGTCGACCGGGCGAGACAAAAATTTCTTCAGAATCCAAGGCATGTTTGCCCGGTCGACCGGGCGAAAGTGGCTCCAAAAGTGCTTGCGCGCCCGACCGGGCGGAATTTCCTCTTTGTCGTAGTTTCAAAACAACGTCGCCCGACCGGGCGGTTTTGCCCGGTCAACCGGGCGGTTTTTCCGGAAGGTTAATTTTTGCCTTTTTTAGCCGGTTTTGTAAAAACTATAAATAGGGCTTTAGTAATTTCGATTAAGGACCCTATTATCTGCGGTTTTTGCTTTAAAACACTTAGCCTTTTTCTCTCTAAACTGGTATTAACTCTTGCCCTTGAAGATTATAAAGATCATCGATTTTGGTTTTCATTGTTCTTCAATAATTTGGTATTCTTCTTTACTTTGCTTATTTTAATGAATTCTTATTTTTGCATTATGTTTATTGAGTTTATTATTATCATGAGTGAGTAGTCTATTTCTAGGGCTTAGAGAGGGAAGCCATGTTTATACCTATTTGATTGTGGTTTAAGATTCTTCGATATTCGAATTGAATTAGAGTAGTTCCGTATTGATTTGTTATGCTTGTTTAATTCATGTAATTGCGCAATATCATGGGTTATGTTTAGCTAATAGGAGTTAGAATCGAAAGATCATACTCATTAGAGGCTTGTTACAATAGGTAGATCTGATTATGTTGAGCGACCGTACTGGCATATGTTGATCTAAGAGTTGTTAATGCCCGACCGTAGGATTAACGAAATACTCTAATTATTCGAGCCTCAATCCAAGTATTGTTGAACTATATTGTAGTGATTAAATTGGTATAAGCATAGTGGACCGATCGATTGCTCTAGGTTTTTAATTATTTGATAAACTTCCATCTTTTTGTGTTCTAGCTTATTCTATTAGTTGTTAATTATTCAATCAAATTTCTTTCTTGAAGTAGTTAAATAATTGAGCACAAATCTATAGAACTCCTCTCCCTGTGGATCGACCCGTATTTGCCCGTTTCTGCTAACAACAGACACCGTGCACTTGCGGTATATATTTAAAACCCATTAAGTTTTTGGCGCCGTTGCCGGGGAGACGGCTAGTTTCTATAGATTTTTGATTGATTATTCTAACTATTTCTCCTGTCTCATTGGAACTTCAAGTTCCAATTGAGGCAATCTCACTGCATATTTTTCTTTGTTTCTTTTATGCCCAGGTCTAAAAGAACAGGTACTCCAGTCAACTGGCCCTGATCTTGAAAAAACCATCAGGCAACTCAAAAAGCAACAAAAGAAGAAGAAGCAGTCTGCTAATCAGGGAAAATCCACGGAAGAACCAACATAATCAATCATGCCTCCTAAGTCATTGAAGTCTTATGGGGTGCCTTCCCCTGGCAATGTTCCCACAGGCCCTACTATGCCTGACATACAAGCGGCTAACTTTGAAATCAAGCCTGCCCTCATTCATATGATCCAACAGAACCAGTTTGGAGGGCATCCATCTGAAGACCCTGCAAATCATTTACAACGGTTTCAACAACTCTGTCGTACCGTTAAGCATCAAGGGGTCACTCCTGATCAGTTGAAGGTCATGGTATTTGAGTTCTCTTTGAAAGACAAAGCTAATAAATGGCTCAATGATGTCACAGCAACTGAATGGAGTGCTATTCCTGAAGCATTCCTGAAAGAATACTACCCTCCTACTAAGACTGCAGAAATCCGACACAAGCTTGCTACCTTTCAACAAGAGCCTGATGAGACATTAAAGGAAGTATGGAATAGGTTTAAGGATCTGCAGAGAGAATGCCCACACCACAATCTTGACAAGTGGTTCATCACCCAGGCATTCTACAATGGTCTACAACCCCATATCAAGAGTACAATTGATTCATCTGCAGGGGGTGTTTTCCTAGACACGGAGGTGGATGAAGGGTACAGTTTTTTGGCCAACTTAGCAGCAAATGATCATAGTTCTTCTAGGACTATTACTAAGAAAAAGTTGGATGCTGATGCATATGCCCTGTTGTCTTCACAAGTTGCCCAGTTGAGCATGAAGATGGATTCAGTTGAATCTTCACAGTCTAATACTCCCCCTATAAGTATTAATGCTATGTCTTCCATGGCTCCTATTACCTCTTCTTACTGTGAGGTGTGTGGTGTTCAAGGCCACTTTGGTTATGATTGTTCTTATAATCAACCGGACTCGAATCAGATGGAGCATGCAAATGCTTTTCAGCAGAGACCCCCACATAACCCATATTCCAACGCATTCAACCCAGGTTGGAGGGATCATCCTAATTTTTCCTACAAAAACAATAATGTTCAGAACACTCAACCAATGCCACAAACATCCTACCAACCACCTCATCAAAACCCACCACAGCATGGTGTCAGACAACAATATTACCAAGGGGCTCCTCAGAATCCCCCTCCTGGTTTCAATAGGCCTTCACATCAAGGCTATCAGCACCAACCTTCTCAGAATGCTAGCTCACAAGAGCCCACTGTGTCTGATCTGATAAAAATATTGATTTCTATGCAGAAGAGTCATGAAGAGAGCATTAAAGAGTTGAAGAACACTACCAAACATTTGGAGACTCAACTTGCTCAGGTGGCCGAAAATAATGCACATAAAGCTAACGGTGTCATTTACTGGGCGACCCATCCCCAAGGAGACTGTCAATGCCGTTACACTTCGTAGCGGCACTGCTTATGATGCTCCTCTCATGCCCATTGATGATGCTACTCCTAGCAAGGAGAAGGAGGTGGTAGAGGAAGAAGCAGAGAAGAGTTCGATGTCTGAGGTCAAACTAGCTAAGGAAGATCAGACAGGAAAGCAGAAGGAAAAGGTTTTTGAAACGCCTATTTCACCAAGGCTACCATTTCCCCATAGGATGCAGAAGTCGAAGGTCGATCAGCAACTTGGTAAGTTCTTGGCTATGGTCAAGAACCTTGAGGTAACAATTCCTTTTACTGGACTTATTTCTCAAGTGCCTGTTTATGCTAAGTTTTTGAAAGACATGATTACTAAAAAGAAAAACTTTGGTGGGGTAGATCGAGTTGCTCTAACTGAAGAATGTAGTGTTGTCTTACAAAATAGAACCCCTGCTAAGTTGAAGGATCCTGGTAGTTTTTCCATCCCTTGCCATGTAGGTGCATTATTTATGGATAAGGCATTGTGTGATTTAGGTGCATCTGTGTCTGTCATGCCTTTGTCTGTCTGTAAGAAACTGAATATGGGAGCACTTAAGTGCACTCAAATTACTTTGCAAATGGCCGACCGTTCTATTAAATACCCTCTAGGTGTTTTAGAAGACGTCCCTGTTCGGGTGGGAAAGTTCTATATTCCTGTTGATTTTGTTGTGCTTGATATGGAGGAGGATGCCCAAATTCCTATTATTCTTGGTAGGCCATTTTTGTGTATTGTTGGTGCTGTTATAGATGTCAAGTCTGGGTCTTTGACTTTGAGTGTTGGTGATGATAATGTCACTTTTAAACTAACCAATGCATTTAAGTCTCCTATGCTTGAGCAAACTTGCTGCAGGATGGATATTCTTGAGGAGACTGTTCTATCTGCACTCCCGCAGATGCTTTGTGTTGACCCTCTAGAGGTTGCACTTACTATGGATGTTTCCCCATGCATCAATGCTGAAGTCGATGCATGCATGATCGATTTGGAGGGACCTCAGGTTGAAAAGGGAAAAAGATCGGTGGTTATGGAAAATGTGCATTCTACCTATGCACCTAAGGTAACATGCCCGACTGCAAGCCAGAGTGGCAGTCTTATAAGGAGGAAAATGTTTGATGAGGGGGGCACTCATTGCCAAGCCCCTCCAATTTGAGATCGAGGAGGTAATATGGTCTTGCGGGACCTTTATAAACCAGCGTTGTGCGGGAGGCAACCCGTAGTTTTTCTTTCTTTTTTTTTTTTTTTATTTTCTTATCTCCTTTATTTTATTTTATTTTATTTTCATTTTTCCCCTTTTAGAGAGTGAGAGCGCGGGAGAGTACTTACGTTAATTTCCCCTCTGAGCATCGTCCTATAGTTCATCTTGCGGGACTGAGGACATTGCCAAGTTCAGCTTGGGGGAGGATTTCCATGTGCCTCTTCTTTGTATTTTGATTGAAAAATGATTTGACTTTGTTTTTCGGAGCGGGGCTTTTGTGATTGTGAGGCTATGATGTGATGTTTGATTGCTATGACTCTAAGCGATTATGATTATTATACACTCGCATTTGACCGCATGCCCGAAATGGTTAGATTTGTGAGGCTTATCTCTTGCCTATTGGGTTCATATCATTATCCAATCTGTTTCTTGTGTGTTAGTTCCTCATTAGCTGACTGATCTTGATTTTGGCAAGGTACTTGTTGACATTTGGCTTCATTTTTCATATCTTTGTGATAGAGGCGTTCTTTTGAAATGATTCTTAAGCCTTGAATTTGATTTTCATGATTCTTTTTCCACTCTAGCCCTGCTGAGCCTAATGACTTTTTCTGGTTACTAAACCACATTACAAGCCTTGAGCCCTATGTTTGATTACTATCCCAAGCCTAGCTTGGGGGAGCATTACCTTAGAATGGCATTGTGATGATAAGTTGATATTGGTGGTTCATTGGAAAAATATTAATTGCAAGTTCAAAGGTTTGAAGAAAAAGAAAAAGAAAGAAAAGGATTGTGTTTGTTAGCTCAAAGGAAAGTATAAAAGTGTGAAAAGTTAAAAGAGTGCATTTATTCCTTGTTCTTTCATTCACTTTGATCTGAAAAGAAAAAAAAATACATCATGAGAAAGTGAACTGAAACAAAAGTTTGTTGTGTATTTGGTGATTTTCCATAGTGGGATGATGTTTTGGATGTGTGTTAATGTCTTGGGAGTTGTTTTAGACCTTACTTGGTCTTGATTATTAGTGGTAATTGCTCCCCTTTCTTGGCTTTACCATCAAATTCCCTAAATGTTTTCCTTACCTTAACCCAAGCCCCATTACAACCCAGAAAAGACCTCTTGAGCTTGTGTTATTTGTTTGTTGAATTGAAACGGAGTCAAATTGCCAAAGTTAAAGAGTACGTTCGCTACTTGAGTCGACCTGAATAGGATGAGTGACATTATACCTTTTTAAACACATGACAGTGTGAGTGGGAAGGGATATTTATGGGTCGGGTCGGTGAGTGTTCGGGCACATTCTTTGCCTGCCACAAGATTGAGAGGAGTAACACCTTGGTGAGCACCCTTTCAGGATGTGCATGTCATGTAAGGCAGTTGAGTTTGACTATTTGCTTGGGTGATTGGTAGTTAGATTAATCTGAACAGCTGAACTTGAATTTTGCCTACTTGAACGGTTCTTAGTCATGAAAATTTTTGAACTGTGATTTTCCTATCTGAGGGGTGAGGCAATTATTTCCATGTTCATGTCTTGTTTGCTTGAGGACAAGCAAAGGTTTAACTTGGGGGAGTTTGATATGTCACATTTATATATAGTTTTTAGATGCATTTTGATTGCATTTAGAACTCCTTTTAGAGCATTTAGGTGCATAATGGCATGATTTACGGAAGTTGTGCTCTACTACTCCCCGTTTGCGTGTTTCGATGATTTTCAGGTTATGTTGATGAAAATTGATTATGATTGTCTAAGATCAAGCCTATTAATCATTGAGGATGAAGATAGCTTGCACAAGGATCACAATGCATCCGTTTGGGACAATTTCGAGTTCGAATGAAGCAAAGAGTTAGTGAAAGAAGTGCCAAAACTGACACATGTTCACTATTTTGATCATAACTTTTGATACAAAATTGATAAATTCTAGTTGGGTTAGAAACTATACTTGAAGGGCTTTCCAACGGTAGGTCACACGCTCAAAATAGACTTCTGGTTCGAGAGATACAGCCTTCGCAAGTTGACGCAAAATCGCAGTTTTCCCGCCCGGTCGACCGGGCGAGACAAAAATTTCTTCATAATCCAAGGCATGTTTGCCCGGTCGACCGGGCGAAAGTGGCTCCAAAAGTGCTTGCGCGCCCGACCGGGCGGAATTTCCTCTTTGTCGTAGTTTCAAAACAACGTCGCCCGACCGGGCGGTTTTTCCGGAAGGTTAATTTTTGCCTTTTTTAGCCGGTTTTGTAAAAACTATAAATAGGGCTTTAGTAATTTCGATTAAGGACCCTATTATCTGCGGTTTTTGCTTTAAAACACTTAGCCTTTTTCTCTCTAAACTGGTATTAACTCTTGCCCTTGAAGATTATAAAGATCATCGATTTTGGTTTTCATTGTTCTTCAATAATTTGGTATTCTTCTTTAATTTGCTTATTTTAATGAATTCTTATTTTTGCATTATGTTTATTGAGTTTATTATTATCATGAGTGAGTAGTCTATTTCTAGGGCTTAGAGAGGGAAGCCATGTTTATACCTATTTGATTGTGGTTTAAGATTCTTCGATATTCGGATTGAATTAGAGTAGTTCCGTATTGATTTGTTATGCTTGTTTAATTCATGTAATTGCGCAATATCATGGGTTATGTTTAGCTAATAGGAGTTAGAATCGAAAGATCATACTCATTAGAGGCTTGTTACAATAGGTAGATCTGATTATGTTGAGCGACCGTACTGGCATATGTTGATCTAAGAGTTGTTAATGCTCGACCGTAGGATTAACGAAATACTCTAATTATTCGAGCCTCAATCCAAGTATTGTTGAAATATATTGTAGTGATTAAATTGGTATAAGCATGGTGGACCGATCGATTGCCCTAGGTTTTTAATTATTTGATAAACTTCCATCTTTTTGTGTTCTAGCTTATTATATTAGTTGTTAATTATTCAATCAAATTTCTTTCTTGAAATAGTTAAATAATTAAGCACAAATCTATAGAACTCCTCTCCCTGTGGATCGACCCGTATTTGCCAGTTTCTACTAACAACAGACACCGTGCACTTGCGGTATATATTTAAAACCCATCAGAGGTCGTGGCTCTGGACGGGGCCGTGGAACGGGTGGTGATGTGGTGTCGCATCCCCCTGCAGTTGGTACGGGAAGAGGCAAAACTGGTGATGTTGGGAATCCAGTTCACTCCAATGCAGGACCTAGTGGAGGGGTCATTTCTCATGTTGCTGCTGATGTAGGGGTCCCTGGAATGACATCCACTCAATGGCAACAATTGCTCAATTTGCTTGGTAAGGCCACTACTAAACCTACTGATGATAGGTTGATTGGTAAACTCTCTAAAGACCCTTGGATAATTGATACAGGGGCTACTATGCATGTTACTGGTAATATTGATTTGTTGAGCAATTTATTTGTTGTGCCTGAGTGCCTAGTGGGACTCCCTGATGGGAAACAAGCTTTTTCTACGCAAAGAGGAGATGTATTTTTGACTTATGGAGTGGTGTTGAAAAATGTTTTATATGTCCCTGAGTTAAATTGCAATTTAATTTCTGTGTCTCATCTTACAGATGATTTAAATTGTGTTGTACAATTCACTTCTAATTTGTGCGTTATACAGGTTCGAAATTTGAGGACCCTGATTGGAGTAGGTGAACGACAGGATGGACTCTACTACTTTCGCGATGTTCCAAAGATCCAAACTCTTAATGTCGCGGGACTATATCTCCAGAATTATGGCACAAAAGAATGGGGCATCCTTCTGACAAAGTAGTTCAGTCTCTTCCCTTTATTAGTAAATCTAGTGTTATTTTGAATAAAGCTTGTGATGCTTGTCATCAAGCCAAACAAACTAGAGAAGTTTTTTATGATAGTGACAGTAGAGCTAGTCGCTGTTTTGAGATGATACATTGTGATCTTTGGGGCCCCTATCATACGCCTTCTTCATGTGATGCACGATATTTTTTGACACTTGTTGATGATTTTTCCCGAGCTGTTTGGGTTATTTTGTTAATTGATAAAATGGAGGTTATCAAAAATTTCATAATTTTTTTTCCATGGTTGAGCGACAATTTGGAGCCCACGTCCTTGTTGTTCGAAGTGATAATGGTACCGAATTTAATTGTATGAAGGATTTTTTTACAGAAACTGGTATTTTGTTTCAAACTACTTGTGTAGGTACCCCTCAACAAAATGGTAGGGTGGAGAGAAAGCACCGGCACATTTTAAACGTAGCGCGTGCTTTGAGATTTCAGGGTAATCTCCCAATTGAATTTTGGGGTGAATGTGCTTTAGGTGCGGGTTATTTGATTAATCGTACTCCTACTCGTGTTCTTAATTATAAAACTCCATATGAAGTTCTGTTCGGTGTATCCCCCTCCTATGACAATTTGCGTGTTTTTGGGTGTTTGTGTTATGCTTATAATCAAAAACCCAAGAAAGACAAGTTTGATAGTCGAAGCCGTAGATGTGTGTTTGTGGGCTATCCTCATGATAAAAAGGGTTGGAAATTATTTGACATCGACAAAGGTGAATATTTCGTCTCTCGAGACGTTAAATTCTATGAGGACGAATTTCCATATGCTAAGGTGTTGGCAACGGACGAAGCTATTGTGATAAATGCATCTCCTATTTCTCAAACTTTTGTTAATGGAGATGATGACTTGGCATATGAGTATTTGGATTATACTAATGATGTAGCAGTGGCAACAAGTCAACCCTCTAATGTTGCTCATGATTTGCTGCATAATCGTGAGGAAGCAGAAGCACATGACTCAATGCATTTTGATGGTAATGATGTGAGTGTTGCTCATGGGAAGGATTCGGGTAATATGGAGTTATCAGATATTGTTTCGGGTCCTGAAGGTGCGGTTACTACAAGTGAAGACCCTGTACTAGTGCCATCTACTTCTTCAAATTTTGGCACTGATTTAGGTCGTGGGAAGCGTTCTAAAATTCCTTCAGTTCGATTGAAAGATTTTGTCACTAACACTATTAAGTTGAGTATTGTGCGAAAGTTAAGTCCATCCTCCTCTCCTAGTTCATGTACTTCTGATCACTCCTCAGATATTCCTTATCCTATAGCACATTTTGTGAATTGTGACCGATTTTCTGTGGGACACAAAAATTTTCTTGCAGCTGTAACTGCAGGTAGGGGTGTGCACTTTTGGACCGGGACCGGAATTCGGACCGGAACCGGACCGGACCGGAATGGACCGGACCGAAATTTTCCGGTCCCCCCGGTCCATGAAAAGTTGAGATTCCGGGTTTCCGGTCCGGTCCGGTCCAAAACCGGAATTTTTCGGTCCGGACCGGCGGACCGGAATTCCAGTTTTTTTTTTTAAAAAAAAGTTTAAAGGTTAAAAAAGTTTAAAACTTAAAAAGTTAGAAAGTTAAAACCTCATATTTATTGCCTTTAAGATTATTGCTTTTAGAATTATTATATTTTAATATATTGAATTTATTAATATATTTAAATCTAAGAAAAAGTTTTTTTTTTTATAAAAAAATATTAATTCCGGTCCAACCGGTCCAAAACCGGATCGGACCGGAATTTTTCCGGTCCGGTCCCGGTCCAAAAAAATTTTGGATTCCGGTCCACCGGTCCAACCGGTCCGGTCCGGTTTTGGACCGGTGCACACCCCTAACTGCAGGTACAGAACCTCGGTCTTTTAAGGAGGCCATGAAAGACCCCGGGTGGCGAGAAGCTATGAAAATGGAGATCAAAGCTTTAGAAGACAATGGTACTTGGAGTATGGAGTCCCTTCCTCCGGGAAAACGGGCTCTTGGGAGCAGATGGATTTATAAAGTGAAATACAATTCAGATGGCAGTGTAGAGTGACTAAAAGCTCGCCTTGTAGTTTTTGGCAATCATCAGGTTGCCGGACTTGATTACAGTGATACTTTTGCTCCGGTCGGTAGCTAAGATGACTACTGTTCGTGCATTTTTAGCCGTAGCAGCAGCAAAGAATTGGGAGCTCCATCAAATGGATGTTCATAATGCTTTTCTACATGGGGATCTGACTGAAGAAGTTTATATGAAACTGCCTCCTGGATTTCAAAGTGATAAGTCGAATCAAGTTTGCAGGTTAAGAAAATCTCTTTATGGTCTAAAGCAAGCTCCACGATGTTGGTTTGCTAAGCTTGCTCATTCTCTGAAGAGGTATGGTTTTCACCAATCATACTCAGATTACTCTTTGTTTACTCTCCATCAGGGTGTTATACAGATTAATGTGCTCATTTATGTTGATGACTTGATTATTTCTGGTAATGATTCCGCTGCACTTTACCACCTTTAAGAATTATTTGAGCTCCTGTTTTCATATGAAAGATCTTGGGGTACTAAAATATTTTCTTGGCATTGAGGTTGCAAGAAATAAAGAAGGTATTTTTTTGTGCCAAAGAAAATACACGCTTGACATTATTTCTGAGGTGGGTCTACTTGGGGGAAAGCCTGCTAGTTTTCCCATGGAGCAAAATCAGCAACTTGCTCGCTCTACGAGTCCGCTGTTGGAGAATGTGGAGCAATATAGGAGGTTGATTGGTCGTTTGATTTATTTGGCCTTTACTCGTCCAGATCTTGCATATGCAGTACATGTCTTGTCTCAGTTTCTTCATGAACCTAGGCGTGGCCATTGGGATGCCGCCCTTCGTGTGGTGCGATACTTGAAGAACAAACCGGGCCAAGGTATTCTCTTGAGTGTTGATTGTGACTTGATTTTATCTGGTTGGTGTGATTCTGATTGGGCGAGTTGCCCCCTTACTCGACGTTCTTTATCGGGGTGGCTGGTTTTTCTAGGTCGTTCTCCTATCTCTTGGAAAACGAAGAAACAAGTCACAGTCTCCCGCTCCTCGGCGGAAGCTGAATATAGATCAATGGCCGCTTTGACTTGTGAGCTTAAGTGGCTGAAGGGCTTACTTGTTAGTCTTGGGGTTCAATCTGCTTTGTATCTAGCTCAAAATCCTGTTTTTCATGAGCGTACGAAGCATATTGAGGTTGATTGCCATTTTTTACGAGATGCTATTCAAGATGGAACGATCACTCCTTCTCATGTGCCTACTATTGGTCAATTGGCCGATATTTTTACAAAGGCATTAGGCAAACAACAGTTTGATTCTCTTCTCTCCAAGTTGGGCATTTGTGATTTACATACTCCAACTTGAGGGGGAGTATTGGGATTATTTATGTATTAGTGTACAGTGGGCTTATTTCATGTATTATTAAGTAATGTAATTAGCAAGCCCAAGTATAAGATTAGGTTGTATATAATCTTTTGTTGACAGAAAATATAACCTAAGGGAAAATACATTTCTCTACAGCTTCATTTGCTCTTACATACTCTTGTAAGCAAAAACAAACTATTACATAACCAGACCAACTTAGTCTACGCTCGGATGATAGTAAGAGAATCTGCTACCATGAACCTTTTCGGAAAAATGTCGAAACTTCTTGTGTTACTTTTGTCTCTCTATATAAAGTTATAAACCCAATTATAAGAAGTTCAAATTTAAGAAAATCCTTCATGATATCAATCCGTACACATAAAACCCCGGAGTATCTTTATTTTTTCTATCAATCTGTAAACATAAAAATTCGGAGTATTTTTTTTTCTTACACCTGTCTAAGCGTCTATCCATCTAACCTATTTAATCTAATTAATTATATATCATATCATATCATATCACATAATGCTAGTAATATATAAAGCAAAATTCACATGGCAGTGCACAACATCGTGATTTATGATGCCCTTAATTGACGTAATTTGTGGCACCGCCTAAGATTTCAATTAATCATATACGCCATGTCGCCATCTATGTTTTCTATGTCAGAACTTTAAAATTCTAATATAAAATAAATTTAATAGTGTTTTACAAAAGTGTGTAGGATAAGAGAAATAGAGTTCAGATAATAAAAAGAGGAAAATGAGATTAAACTCCTTCTATCCCGTATTAATAGCAACACTTTTTCATATTCGATTGTTCCATGATAGTTGCACCATTTCTCTTTAAAACATGGACCTACCATTATTCTATCATTTCTCATTTTATAGCTATTAGCTATACTCATACACTTTAAATGAAAATAATGAAGCAATAATAGAATCCACACAATTTACCCATAATATAATACTTAATTATTATCTTCTATGAAATGAACTTTCACAATAAAATAATGGTATCATGTTCCACTTTTATATTTCCTAAAACTATGCTCACAAGGGTGTATTGCAATTAATATGAAATGTAGATAGTACAATATCTTTAATAAAAGATTTCAAAATATTACTCCCTCCGTCCCATAATATAGTGTATGCTCTATTTTGGTGGTGTATACACAAATTTCGAGTCAAAATAAATAAGACAGGAAACAAAGTAACAAAGAAATTTTATTTCGATAAGTGTATTGAGTACAATCTCTGTAAACAGTTTATAATGAAAATAAACTAAGTCCTCTGATTCTGTTCCGTAGCTTGAGAGTGACACGTGTTGATGCCGACGTAAAGTTGAGTGTAGAGTGACGTTTTGTCAACGTCAACCTGAGTTTGAATGTGGGATGACGTTTTGTCAACGTCAACCTGAGTTTGAGTTTTGTTTGAGTGTATTCGAATGAGGGCTGTCAAAAGCTTGAATCTCAATCGAATGTGTTTGAGTGTATCTGAATAGTCGGCACAGATTTGATGTGCTTGTTGACTATTTGCAGAGAGAATTCCAAGAGAAATTTATGAGCTCTTGAGAATAATGATTTTCTGGTCCCCTCAACTGAGAGAGGTGAGGTCTATTTATAAGGGAATGAAGATCCCTTATGGACTTGGTAGTTTATGGGCTTGGGCCCGTTTATGACTTGGAAGTCTTTTCTTACCTTTGCCATTTGACCATCTTAATTATTTGGACTAGTGATATGGACTTGCCCAAATAGTTGACAACCCAAATTATATTTATTTGATTTAATTTGGATATTTTATTTAGGTGGGCTAAATTAATTAAAGTGGGCTAATTATATTTATTTTAGCTCAATAATAATCAATTTATTTTAATTTGTAAAACACTAATAAATTTTCAGTGTCTACAAATTGCCCCCTCGAGACCATGTCATGAACACGACTTGTTGTGTTTTGGTGTGATGAGGTCTCGGATTTTGAAGTCGAGTCGACAATTTTATCTTGTTATCAATTGCCTCATCTGTCTCATCTTTTCTTGTCAACGGATAATTTTCCAACTCCCTATCATCATCCTATTAGAAGCCGAACTCCTGATGGTAAAGGGTTTACCACCACAGCATATAAATACAACTATCAAGAGACAATCTTCCATCGACGATTTCTTCAACCCTGCCACATCAACAGGTATACTTCAACTCTTTTTTTTTTTTTTGATGATGATACCACATGGGGTGCTTTGATGATTTGTATGCGTATCACCGTGAGATCATGAATTTGCTTTGAATTTTTTTTCTTTCAAGTATTAAACTTGATATTTTTAGAAAACCCATGCATGTTCTACTCTTTTCTTCTCTCTTTCCTTTTTTGTTTTCTCAACTGCCGTTGACAAAGATTACATACTTTTTTTTGTATGAGTTATATGCCAGGATCATCATCAATCACGAATATCACAACCAAAGTGTTGGCTGACAATTTTGTTTAATGGCTTCGCTTTTCTTCATTATTGTTTTGTTTGTGATGAGAATGATCTCATACATGATCCATTGATTGCTTGTATTCACAATTTGACACCATGAATTACATATAACTGTGACACAAACTCAGCTTTGATCCTTCCTCTTTTTTTTTTTGAATTATTACTTGTCTGTTTGTTTGCCATGATCATCACCGACGATCATGATCATCGAATTACTTTGCTTTCTTTATTGCCTTCGTTTTGGTAGTCTACGACACCAAGCAGTGATACTTTGATTTTTTTTCTTTGGCTTCCATATGATTTAACGAGCAAATTGTCCCTTTTTTTTTCATTGATCTCACATATAGTATAAGATTCCAACTACGTGGCCGTAAATAATTAAAGGCATGAGCTTTCTTTCAACTCACATCCTCCATCAAACATCCTCCAGTCCAGGAATTCAGAGATTACCATAACATGTTTCTTGCTTCGCACTTTTTCTCGTCTTTTTTATTACAGATGTATGCGCACTTATTTATTTATTTTTAACAAAAACAAAGGCCACATGAATCATGTATTGGATGATCAGTACCACCACTAACATCTGGATCAGTTAAATGTTTATGTTTTTTTTTCAACAGTGTTGTTGATACTGTAGAGGTGTAGAATTTGCTTAGCATAACCTCCAACTTATTTTCCGAGATAAATTTTAACGTAGATTTTCTTTTCAACTGTTTGGATTTTGACACTTTTTTTTTTTTGACTTGCAGTATATCAGATTCTTTTTGAGATACTGAACCGTTAGGCTATCTTTTGAGTAACCTCAGAAGGTCTAGACTAGTAAGGTGATGATTCTTATTTACACCCCATTGAGTCTTTTTTTTTTCAATATTTTTTTTTTGTGCAAGTGTTGTTTGTGATGTCTTGCAGGTGACAAATTTTTTATTGACACTTACCATCGGAAGACAATCAAGTCCACTACTTAAGTGTTCATCGCGATGGGTCAGTGATAATCCATCGGAGTTGTTAGGCCAGTTGCTTAATTGTGCTTATCCTAGCAACTAAAGATGACACTTTTGGAGTGTGTTCGAAGACAATCAAGTCCACTACTTGAGTGTTCATCGCGATGGGTCAATGATGATCCATCGGAGTTGTTAGGCCAGTTGCTTAATTGTGCTTATCCTAGCAACTAAAGATGACGCTTTTGGAGTGTGTTCGAAGACAATCAAGCCCACTACTTGAGTGTTCATCGCGATGGGTCACTGATGATCCATCGGAGTTGTTAGGCCAGTTGCTTAATTGTGCTTATCCTAGCAATTAAAGATGACGTTTTTGGAGTGTGTTTGAAGACAATCAAGCCCACTACTTGAGTGTTCATCGCGATGGGTCACTGATGATCCATCGGAGTTGTTAGGCCAGTTGCTTAATTGTGCTTATCCTAGCAACTAAAGATGACGCTTTTGGAGTGTGTTCGAAGACAATCAATGGCGACGATCATGTAGCTGAGACATCTGCCCCCCCCCCCTTTTTTTTGTATTCTCTATTACTCATTCCTTTTTTTTTTTTAGGATGGTGTTCATTAAAGAATTCAATGATGATAAACATTCCTACATTGCTCTTGTTGATCGTGAAAGAGATGATCCCAGATCAGGCACTAATATGGTCATCCGTCGCTCACTGCGTCGCCCTGAGGGCATTCAAACTTTAGTGTGTAAGAATAATTTCCTGAGTGAGATGTCTGTCAAGCTTCCTCTTGGTGTACACAACGCGTCAACTGTTTATAAGCTTCATAGCATTTTAAAAGACAAGCCTGCTACTGATGATTGCCTTCCTATGCTCGGTCGCTCTATTCTTTCTGGCTCTGTGAAATGGGGATCCCAAGTTGTTAGAATCATTGGAGATTTCTCTTTCATTCCTGGGTATTGGGAATGGACTGAAGATGTCTTATTTCGTTTTCGCGAAGCTCTTGACTATTGCGGCGTTTATAACGCCGTCTACGCTTCACTCTACTCCTATGACAGGGATACTAGCATCATGCGAGCTTTCTGTGAGAGTTGGTGTCCTACTACCAACACGCTTCATACCATGGCAGGTGAGCTGTCTATTTCCTTGTGGGACCTCCACCGACTCGGTGGATTGCCCATTGTCGGAGAGATTTATGATGAAGCCACCCCTAATCTGAACATCATAAGGGCGCGAGGCGAGGATGGCGATCGTCTTATCTCTAAAGCTTATGAACACCTACTTGATGCTTATCATCATCTGAACAAGCAACTTGAATCAAGGAATAGAGTTTCTGCTCAACAGTGGATACAATTTTGGTACAAGAGAAAAATCACTTATGCAGCACCCGTGAAGAGACGCAGATACTTTGATTCTCGCCCGAAGTCTACTCATAATCCCACTGGTGAGCTTAGAGCTCGGTCGACTGAATGGACAACAGAAGAATCTGCCTTGCTTGATTTTCTTGGTGTCTCTGGTGATGTCAGAAGACAGACTACCTATACTGCAGCTTTCTTGGCTTGTTGGTTGTGTGTTTTTGTGCTTCCTGAAAGTGAAGATAGACTCATTAGGCCTGATACCTTTGAAATTGCTACTCTGATGGCTCGGGGTACGACTTTTAGCCTTGCTGCACCTGTACTTGCCAGTATCTACAGAGGTTTGAATGTAATTTCCGCATCTTCAAAGCCTGCCTATTCTGGATCTTTCTCCCCGGCGCAATACTTATATAGTTGGCTAGCGTACTACTTCAGCACCAACCATGATGTAGACCCTTTCCCACCAGGTCCTTTGATGACCGTATTTTCGGAGACTTAAGGAGCTAAGTGTTTCAAAGAAGTTGATGCTCGAGAACTCATCCATGATGGAAGGAAGGCGAAAGTGGGGTGCAGCATCTTAAACAAAAACAAAAATAGCTTATATTTTGATGATGGCGAACTTGACGTCTCCAGTTTCAGCTACCTGGTCTTTCTTCGTTCTGCCTATCTAGCCATACATCAGGGTGATTCTTTTCACGTTGAACCTTATTTCCCCTATCGATTTAGCAGACAGTTTGGCTTTGTTCAAGATGTCCCTGGCACACCTCGTCGCGATGCTGCATCTCGAAGCGTAACTTATTATGAAGCTTTGAGATACTGGAGGTTGTTATTGTTTCAGGGTAGTCAGTCCAGACTTTTCGTCCCTGCCTGCTCATTAGACTGTCGTCAGTTGAAGACCTTAGAATTCCGTGATTGGTGGCCCAGGGTGTCTATCAAAGACCTAAGGAATAAGGTTAACATATTGTGTTCGAGTGTTGGATCTAGTTCTTCTAAGCCTAACAGAAGCGAACATCAGCTTGTAGAAAATCCGACTTCAAAGAATAACTCAAACCCTGAAGGTACCAACGACTACCTTAACAATGATACCTTACATAGGGCAGGAGGATGTAGACAGGCAATGAGTCCAAATCCCAGCAATGGGAGGAGCACCAGCGATGCAAAGTCAGATGTGGATTTCAAACATCAACGCAGGGGGAAAAGAAAATCTCCTGATTGTGTGCTTGAAGAGCATGGGTTGAATTGTGACAGTTTTTTTTGATGGAGTGCCTGAATCATCTCATGCTGTTGCGGATCTCCCCTTGGTAGACCTTTTCTCCCTTACATTTTTTTATTGGTTGTTTTTTTTTTAATCAATTTTTTTTTGCTTTTGTTATTTAGGGAGATGACTTCAACCTTGAAATGGATATTATGGATATTCCCGACAACTCAGGACATCCCACAATGGTGCTTCCCTCGAAAGTGACTCCTAGAAAGGGGAAGGAATTGAGATTTGCAAGGAATTTGGTTTGCGAGAGTATACACGGATCTACTAAGAGTTCCTCTCCTATTCACAATCATCAATCCATTGAGGGGACTGCAAGACTGTCGGATGTTCATGCCAAAGCTGCAGAAGCTCTTGTCATTGAGACACCTGGAGTTCATGTTTCTAGTGCCTCGACTTCTATGCCCCCATCTGGGTCCTTGATGAAAAATATCTTTGCTAAGGCTATTCGAGACATGGGTATCTTGCTTTAGAAGAGGCTGCCTCAAAGTGTCAACGATCCGAACAAGTAAAAGAGAAGATCATTCTCCGGACAGAAGTGCTTAAGAAGGCTGAGCTTGATTATGATGAGATCGAGACGGGGCGTCCCGGTACTTCTACGAGAGCAATCTTCCAACAAGCTCAAGATCATGGAACTTGAAACGGGCGGAGAAAGAGCGTGACAAGGCAAACCACTTGACAAATAGCTTGGAGGCCAAGGGGATCACTTTAACATCACTTGCAGCGAAGGTGGAAGACCACAAGAACGCCTTGAGTGAGCTAGCGGCTACCCCTGTTTTAAGTACTGATAAGATCCGCGACCTTGATGAGGGCAAGAGATGGTTGTTGGAGCTCTAGTCGTCACTCACTCACCCAGACTACATAGACTTAGAATGATTTCC
This sequence comes from Beta corolliflora, assembly GCA_947648045.1. Taxonomy (NCBI): domain Eukaryota; kingdom Viridiplantae; phylum Streptophyta; class Magnoliopsida; order Caryophyllales; family Amaranthaceae; genus Beta; species Beta corolliflora. The sequence continues at coordinate 70,367 of CANSZD010001784.1, forward strand.
TCTTTTTTTTATGTTTTATTTTATTTTATTTATATTTAATAGATAGTGTGCACCAACAATTTATGTTTTTTTTATTCATATTTGCAATAAGATGGACACACTCTTTGTTTTATAATTTTTTTAACCGTTCACAGTTTATACTCTTGCGGGCCAGGAGTATTGCATTTTTTTTGTTTCGCCGTTCACAGTTTATACTCTTGCGGGCCAGGAGTATTACAATGATTGCAATTTTGTTTTGGTGTGGCTGCACTTGAGTATTTTGTTTTGTTACCCAAGCTGCCTACGTACTTGCAAAACAATCATCGAATCACTTTTACAAGATCAAGCCAACGTAGTTCAAGTTTACATATATTTTCTTTCAACATATGCAGTTTATCCTCTTGCTTAGGAGTTGAACAATGCTCTCAATTTTCATGAGTAGTAGCGCTTCAGAAACTTGCCATTGATAGGCCCTATACGTAATCCTTCGGCGTCAACAATTTTATACGCCCCATTAGTGTATACCTCTTTGACAACGTATGAACCATCCCATTTAGAACTGAATTTACTTCCTGTCTTACGGGAAATAATGATGGGTCTTTTAATGGCTAGGACCATGTCTCCAACTTGAAAGGAGCGAGGTCGAACTTTCTTATTGAAAGCGCGTGACGTGACGAGCTTGGTAGCACTCGGATTTTTGTTGTGCTTGGAGTCTTTTTCGTCAAGCGCCTCCAACTCAGCAAGTCGGAGTTTATCATTTTCTTCAGAAGTCAAGCCTTCCTGTATGGCAATGCGCAATGATGGAATTTGAAGCTCCAAGGGGAGAACGGCCTCAACGCCATATACCAACGAGTATGGAGTTGATTGTGTTTGGCGATTTATATGTCGTCTGTATGCCCATAGAGCTTCCCCTATTCTTTCATGCCAATCACGTTTGGACTTGGCAACCACTTTGCTCAACAAACTACAAAGTGTCTTGTCCATTTGGAAAAATAATCAGTCGCTGCCAAAATATATGCTTGTCCAGCAGATGACTTTGGTGTAATTGGGCCAACTACGTCAAGTCCCCACGTTTCGAATGGCCAGGATGTGACTGTGGGGTGTAATGGCTCTGGAGGTTGATGAATGAAGTTAGCATGAAATTGGCAAGCTTCACATTTCTTTGCATAGTCCATGCTATCTTGTACCATGGTTGGCCAATAGTAACCCATTCTTTTAATACGGTCATGCAGTTTTGGACCTGACTGATGAGCGCCACAGACTCCAGAGTGAGCTTCCTCCATGGTTTGCTTTGCTTCTTCATCTCCGAGACATCTTAACCAAAGACCATGGAAGGATCGTCGATAGAGAGTTCCCTTATAATATATAAACCGCGAGGCTCGACGACGAATCTCTGTCTTATGTTTTGGATCACTTGGCAATTTTTTATGTTCCAAATAATCAATAATTGGTTGACGCCAATCTTCCTTGTCTATTTGATAGACAGAGATTATGTCGACTTCTTCAGCATATTCGTCAACATCCTCGTCATCAGGAGTGACAACCCATCGTTTGCAAACAGGTACAGACATTATTTCTTCTGCCCCCAGTGCCAAAGTGGCTGCAAGCCCAGCGAGCGCATCAGCCATCTTGTTGGCACTCCTTGGAACATGTTCTAACTTGATGGTATCAAGTTTGTCAAGCAATTGTGATGCTTGCCTTTGATAAGGGATTAGATCATTCTTTTTGACTTCATATTCACCCGACAGTTGTTTTAGGACCAATTGGGAGTCCCCGTGAATGTCTAAGTCACTAATTCCCATTTCAATTGCCATTTGGAGGCCAATGATGAGTGCTTGGTACTCAGCCATATTATTGGAGCATAGTTGAGTTAGCACAAAAGAGTATGGCAGTATATGCTTTTCTGGAGAAATGAAGACAACTCCAGCTCCTGCACCGTCATGACGAGCGGCGCCGTCAAAGTACATTTTCCAAGGTGGGAGTATTTCAATGAAAAACACATCTTCACTGGCAGATCGTCGGAAAGCTCCCATTCTGCAGGGCCCGGGTGGTGCGAAAAAAGTCTGCTATTGCTTGCCCCTTGACAGCCTTTTGCGGGACATACACAATGTCATATTGTTTTAAAAGCATAGCCCACTTTGCAAGTCTGCCAGACAACACGGGCCTTGAGAGAATGTATTTTATCGGGTCAGACCTCGAGATGACATGAGCTGTATGAGCCTGCATGTAATGTCTTAATTTTTGGATCGCAAAAATCAAAGCAAGGCAAATTTTTTCAATAGGTGAGTAATTCAATTCAGCACCCACCAAAGTTCGGCTCAAGTAGTAAAGAGCTGTCTCCTTACGGTCTTCTTGCTCTTGAGCGCACATTGCCCCCAGAGATCGCTCATGTGCCACGATATAAAGGATGAGTGGTTTCCTTTTTATTGGTGCCCCCAAGACAGGGGGAGAAGACAAATACTTCTTTATACTTTCGAAGGCTTTTTTACACGAGTCATCCCATTTGAATGGGGCATCCTTTTTCATGAGATGGTGAAGGGATGACATCTTCCCGCTAGATTAGAAATAAACCTTCGAATGTAAGCAAGACGCCCTTGGAGGCCACGTAACTCCTTAAGGTTCTTAGGTTCGGGCATCTCTTGGATGGCCTTGATCTTTGCTTGGTCAATTTCAATGCCCCCGTGTCCGACAATGAAGCCTAGAAACTTTCCTGAGGTGACGCCAAATGCGCATTTGAGGGGGTTCATTTTTAATTGACATTTTCGTAGTCTTTCAAAGACTTTACGGAGGTCATGCAGATGATTCTCCTTCTTCTTAGACTTTACCACCAAGTCATCTACGTAGCACTCCACGATTTTATGCATCATATCTTTAAAAAATTTCTGCATTGCACGCTGATACGTAGCTCCGGCATTTTTCAAGCCGAAAGGCATGACTTTGTAACAAAATATCCCTTTAAGGGTACGAAATGCAGTTGCTTCTTGATCTTCGGGGAGCCATATGAATTTGGTTGTATCCAGGTACAATCCATGAATGACAAAGCTCGATGACCGGTGGTGGCATCAATCATGATTTCCGTTCTTGGGAGTGGGAAGTCATCCTTCGGACACGCCTCGTTCAAATCGTGGAAGTCCACACAAACTCGTAACTGTCCATTTTTCTTTCGTACTGGCACAATGTTTGCTATCCAAGTAGGATACTTGACTTCGCGAATAAATCCTGCATCGATAAGCTTGTTTACTTCTGCCTCAATTTCAGGAATTAATTCTGGCCTGAAGCGTCTTTGGGATTGCTTCTTTGGACTGACACCTTTTTTGATGGCTAAGCGATGGACAGCGACTTTTGGGTCGAGTCCTGGCATCTCCTTATAATTCCATGCAAATACGTCTTTGTAGTCAGAGAGCAACTTGGAATATTTTTTGTTACCTTTGTTGGGTAAGAAAAGCGCTCACGTAGACAGGGCGTGGCTCTTCTTGAGTTCCAAGGTTTAACTCTTTTAACTCATCGACGGTGGCTTTCCCCCCATCTTCAAGAGTTTTAGGAGCCTCATCTGTTTCCATCTCCTCGTCACTTTTAGGGGCCTCATGCCCTGTGATATGGTTTGAAGAAACAAATTCAACATCTTTTTCTTTTTCTTGACTAGACGAACTCCTTTGGTTTGTTGACACTATGACACGACCTTTGGCTTTCAAGGGTGCATGTCCAATGATGTCTACCACCTGTGTACGCCTCATGCGAGATGGGATAACGCTTTGAGGTGCGTCCTCGCCTTTGACTTCATTTTTCTCACTTGTGATGCGACTTAGTACTGATCGTCTTTGTTGTTTATCAATTAAGGTCGATGCACCAAGACGTTTAAAGACAGATGCTTTATGCTTAGAAGATCGAAGATTTTGCAAGGGTGTTTGTATTTTTGACTTCACACCCTCATTTAGCTTGTGTCCACCAAGTCTGTTAAAAACCGATGTATGGTCTTTTACGACAGGAGACTGCAGTCGATCAAAGACCGATATTTTTGGCTGAGACACATTATTTTCATCTTCGTTTTCTTCAACTTCCTCCGCAGTAATATACTGCGAAGAAGAGGTTGTCCCTCTACGCCGTGCAGAAATTTTGATGGGTGTTGGGGTTTCAAATCCCAAACCTACTTTAGTCGGATGTATCTCGACGCCATACTCTTGCAATTTCTTTTGTGTGTCATTAATTCCATGAGGATCAACCTCAATGACATTGCCCATGGGCGCTGGATTCTCGAAGTCATAACCAGACTTCGCCAAGAGTTTATAAGCATTTGGGTCAAACCTACCCTTGTTAAGCCATTTTCTCCTAGATTGATCAATATATTGTGAGGTTGGAGGCTTAGCAATTTGATTGTGATTGGCTCTAGATAAAGGAACAACCACTTCTTGCTTTAAACATTGAAGAGTAGTCTCATCTACTCCTTTTTCTTTCTTTGGCTCTACTTTCATAACCTGACATCCTGCAAAAGGTGACTCCCCTTCTTTACGACGTGATTTAGGGATGTATCGTAGGACTGGAGTCGTCACTGCCTTCTTCGTTGCTTTAATGGGTTGAGCAACAACTTCTTCTTTTACCTTTTCCTTGCATTTTTGTTGTTGCATCTCAGTGGTGGCTGACTCGCTAGAGCTTGAAGAAGAGGGAATATCACCATTTTTATTTGTACCCCTTTTCCCTGTTGAAGGAATTTTAGATGGCAACATCTCGCTTGAGGGTTCCCCATCTTCAAAGAACTTAGCATCGGCAAAGTACGAATCTGCCGTGCTAAAGGGTTTGACATCCCCATTTATTTTCTTCTCGCCTCCACGATAAAATTTCAGACATTGATGGAGGGTTGATGCGACTACCCCATTTTCATGCAACCAAGGTCGTCCAAGCAACATTTTATACGACGTCTTTGTATCTATGACATGGAAGAGAGTAGATGATGTTAACTCTCCCATCACAAGGTCAAGACGTATTATGCCTATGGCACGTTGATTTCAAGTTGAATCCTTGGATCATTAGACGACTATCAGAAAGATCTTCCATAGTGATCCCTAAATCAGTCATGGTGGATTTTGGCATGATGTTGACAGCTGAACCTCCATCCACTAAGATACGATTCACTCTCTTGCCGAAAATATAACCAGAAACGAACAAGGGTCGATTGTGAGGTTTTGAGCCCAACAATAAGTCTTCATCAGTGAAGGCTAAGGCAAAATTACATGACGCACATTTAGCCGAACTTTCTATTGGCTCTCCAGCATCCTTCACTTTGTCAAGGTATAGTTCTGGGTGCTGAAGAGCAAGAGCCACTTGTCGACACATTTCTCGAGGCAAATGAAAGATCTGCCTCCATCCCATGCGTGTAGGAAGAGCTTCCAAGATAGCCAATATCTTTGGATCTATCTCCATCCCTGAATGTTGGACAGTTACTTTGACGGAGATTTCATTTTCTCTAACAGGGCTCTTGGTCCTCCTCTTCTTTTTCTTCTTCATCCTCAACAAATGAGGTAGCATTAACGATAGAAGTAGTGAAGTAATCTTCGGGAAAGAATTCTTCTAAGGTTACAGGGGTAAGTGGTTCCTGTTTAAGCAAGTCAATTGGCAGTACTTGCTGTTTAGTATGCTTTTTTGACTTTTTCTTTCCTTTCGAGCGTTTTGAGCCCTTTCTTTTTTGATGCTTCTTCTTACGACAAACAGACTTTGGTTTGGCCTTCGACTGTCGTCTAGGCCTCCTTCTAGTGACCAACGTCCACCCTTCTTCATCCTCTCCATGTTGGTTGTCAGTTGGAACACCGTGCTCAACAGATGACACATCATCAACTTGGAGAACCGGTCGCAGCACATGTACAATTACTGGCTCCAAACTCCCAAACTGCAGAGTTTGAGCCTCCCAATAAGAATCTAACATCGCGGAGGCGTGATTAGCTTCAGCAACTTCATCGAAATCCAGTACAATTTTCCCATCCTTTGCAAGTTGCATAATTCTCTCCTTAAGTGTTATACACTTTTCTATGGGATGACTAATCAACCTGTGATACCGATAATAGTTAGGAGCGGAAGTCTTACCGACCTCTGCAGGACGCTTAGCTTCGGGCAACTCAATGACTTTGTTTTCAAGCAAATCATCTAACATCCCTGACAAATCCGAGTCTGGAAATGGATATTTCTTTGCTTGGAGTTCTTTCAAGGTTGGCCTATTCTTTCTAGGTTCTTGAGAAGATGAACCCTTATTCTTTTCAGTGCCAGCCTTTCTAGAGATCTTGACAGGCGAGGAGGACGTGATTGACATTGACTCCTTAGTCGAACTTTTGGCAGTCTTGTCAGTCTTCTTAAAATCCTTCTTCTCTTTCTTGTATTCTGAAGAAGTGTTGTTTTTACCTCTATTGTTGGCAATGGTAAGCTCCATGTCATGAGCTCGCGTAGCCAACTCTTGAAACGTCCTAGGTTTTATACCTTGCAAGATATAAAGCAAGTCCCAATCCATTCCTTGAATGCACATCTCAACAGAGAGACTTCGGTTAGGCGATCTTTACACTCTAGACTCAATGCGCGCCAACGATTGATGTAATCGATGAGCCGGCTCATCCTTCCACTTGGTGAGTCTTAGTCAGTTCAGTCATACTCAAAATACGTCGAGTGCTATAGAACCTGTTCAGGAACTCCTCCTCCATTTGATCCCAACTGTCAATGGATTGTGAGGGTAAATCTGTGTACCAGTCAAAGGCCATGCCTTTAAGGGAACGAACAAATTGTTTGACCAGGAAATCATTTGTGGTACCAGCATTGTTGCATGTTTCCACAAAGTGAGCAATGTGTTGCTTAGGATTTCCTTTCCCATCGAATTGCTGAAACTTGGGGGTTGATAGCCAAAAGGCATCTACAGCTTATCGATCCTTTTGGTATACGGCTTCACATAGCGATGACTGCCATGAGAACTTTCTCCAAGGTGATTTTTGACAGCGTGAGCTATCAATAACTCAAGTTGGCGTGATGTAGGTGGGCGGCGAACGTCTTCACCACTATCCCCTTCACTTTCATCACCCTGTCTTGATGCTGCGTCGCCTTCCTCCAGTTTCTTGTTGAGGGCAGCGATTTGCTCATTTTGGAGTCGAATTTGAGCATCTTTTTCTTCTCCATCCTTCATTAATTTTTGGAGTAGGCTATTCATTTCAGCAAGTTGTTCCTCAACTGTCTTAGCTGAGGTCACCATAACAGCAACAATGTTCGATTGTGAAGACAACGAGGGTTCCTCTAAGTCGAAAATCGTTAGAGGTGATGAGACAACAATATCATCACTTGTTTCATTGTCACTCTCTACATTGAGTGGATCAAAGAGAGGGCTAGTGTGAACGGTCAGCCTGTCCGACTTATCAGATGAGAGTTGCTTCCATATTTGAGAAGCAATGAATGATGGTTCGTGTTCAGCCAAAGCAGTTGAGCCAAACACGGGGGTTTCACGTTCCTTGTGTGAATCAGACATGATGGATGATTCAGCAGCAGCAAGCTTAAAGAGTTTTCTCTGCCTGGTAGGAACATCTGCAGCTCGAAGCTTAGCAGCAGCGGCAGCAACAGCAGCCTTTTTCATTCCTCTAGTGCGAAAACCAAGAGTCATGTCATCCATAAAGTCACCCAACGTTACAGATTTTCGTAGGGTGTCGGTAGAGTTTTCAGAAGATTGAGAGATGTTCTTGCTTGAGGCCATTTCTCAGCTTTGTTGATGATGACGAAACAGAGATGAGAGGCAGAGATGGTCCCACCGAGCGTGCCAAAATTTGTATACACAAATTTCGAGTCAAAATAAATAAGACAGGAAACAAAGTAACAAAGAAATTTTATTTCGATAAGTGTATTGAGTACAATCTCTGTAAACAGTTTATAATGAAAATAAACTAAGTCCTCTGATTCTGTTCCGTAGCTTGAGAGTGACACGTGTTGATGCCGACGTAAAGTTGAGTGTAGAGTGACGTTTTGTCAACGTCAACCTGAGTTTGAATGTGGGATGACGTTTTGTCAACGTCAACCTGAGTTTGAGTTTTGTTTGAGTGTATTCGAATGATGGTCCCAAAAGCTTGAATCTCAATCGAATGTGTTTGAGTGTATCTGAATAGTCGGCACAGATTTGATGTGCTTGTTGACTATTTGCAGAGAGAATTCCAAGAGAAATTTATGAGCTCTTGAGAATAATGATTTTCTGGTCCCCTCAACTGAGAGAGGTGAGGTCTATTTATAAGGGAATGAAGATCCCTTATGGACTTGGTAGTTTATGGGCTTGGGCCCGTTTATGACTTGGAAGTCTTTTCTTACCTTTGCCATTTGACCATCTTAATTATTTGGACTAGTGATATGGACTTGCCCAAATAGTTGACAACCCAAATTATATTTATTTGATTTAATTTGGATATTTTATTTAGGTGGGCTAAATTAATTAAAGTGGGCTAATTATATTTATTTTAGCTCAATAATAATCAATTTATTTTAATTTGTAAAACACTAATAAATTTTCAGTGTCTACAGGTGGGTCAAACTTTAATATCTTTGACCAAATTTTCTCACTAATATATAAAAAAAAACATACTGATCATATGGGATCTTGTTAGATTCGTCTCAATGTGTACTTTAATAATATTAACTTTTTATACTTCCTCCGTTTCAAAATAAGTGAAACACTTGTCTCAAAAAGCTCTCACATAAATGAGAGAAGTGTTTCACTTATTTTTGAACGGAGGAAGTATGTTTTATTAATACGGAATTGAAGATATTAACCCCGAATCTGTTCTTTTCGGGTCCGAAATCCGAATCTGTTCTTTTCGGGTCCGGTTGCTTTATTGCTGCCCCCCGCCGCATTTTCGCGATGTCGAATGCGATATCTAGCTTTAAATTGAGTTACAGGTAATTGTTAAGGGCCCCTTACTCTATTACCTTCGGTAATAGAACGGGGTCAATAAAAGTTACGTCATGGAGACTGTATAAAAAAGAAACAAACACTATATTACGGGACGGAGGGAGTATAATTTTTTTAACCACTAAAAACAATTTGAAAAATACTTCTAATCATATTTATGGTTGCATAGTGTAGACAACTTGACATAAGCGTTTCAACAATCAATTAAAATTTTATTGCTTCATTTTTCTCTTTTTATTTTCAAAAACTTCACCCGACTCTACGTAGTTGTAAGAGAGTTATATTACATTTGGTGTAACTAAAGCAAGCCAAATTAAATTTATAAACCCCCACCCCATGTCAAAGTAAAAAAACTCTTCCCCTCAAAAAAAAAAAAGTGAAAAACCCGAATCTCCCCTATTCTTTCTCGCTGCCCCCTCTTCTCCTTTTTTTCCCTCTGCATCTATGAGGATCTATCATGGATGTTCTCATCTATGGTAAACCCCTTTTCCTTTCTTCATTTTTAGCTTATTTTCTTGTTTTGTTGAATAAATTAGTCTCTCTTCATTACAGTTTCTCGAGCCTAATTATGGAGATTTTTGTCTCTATTGTGGAGGTCTCCTTATCCCCTATGGGAGTTGTGAGTCTTGTTTATTTGTTTGTAGATATGAGAAATTGTTCTGATTGGCTGAAGTTCAAGACTATCAACATGAATGTATTGGAACTCGGATGCGGCCAACATTGTTAGATTAAGAATGTTGTACTCCAATCTATGTCAAAATGATAGACGTTTCCATTAATAGTTGCAAGTTTCAGCAAATACAAGGGGCGTGCACTACTTTGGTCGATGTGGTTTATTGTAGTTTCATTGAAGACAAGTTTTATTTAATCTTATTTGATTGTATTTTGTTTTTCTTTAATACATATTGTAGTCTACAATTTGGAGATGTTGTTTGGTCTTCAATTAATGAAATTTCTCTTTAAAAAAGTAAAACAAATTTACTCCCTCCGGGTATAAGTATATGAAACGGATTAGATGAGCCTAATGTTTATTTTATCAATTTCTGTAAAAACTTCACTTTAAAGGGCCATAATCCATATAGTTGAGTCAGTTCTGTTGCGTGGATTTTGTTCACTTGACCCATGACCCACACCCATAACTAGCTTGACATTTCGTAAATCGTCCTTGCTCTATGTCCCCAGTTGTGTCGGATACGCTCGAGATAAATCAATCAACGTACTAACTACCTATATAGGGCTGATGAGTGATGAATAGGGTGTGATGAAAATTTTTTTTGGAATTCATAATAAATACGATTTATTCACAAAATACCCCCGAGTTTTCACAAAATTCACGAGGTACCCTCATATTTCCTCAGTTTCACAATAATACACCCAAATGTCCTTAATGACTAATGGCGATTAACGTCGTTAGTTTTAACCCTGATTAAACCCTAATTACTCCTAATTAACCTAACTAACTTCTAATTCTACCTTAATCCTAACCCCTAAACCCTTACCCCTAACCCCACCCTCCCACCACCGCCCTCCCCCACCCTCCCACCACCCCCTCCCCACCCCCCATGACCCCCTCCCCACCACCCCAACGGCGCCCCCCCCTCCCCTCCCCCCCCCATGACCCTACCTTCCCCACCCTCGGCCCCCCTCCCCCACCCCCTCGGCCCCCCCTCCCCAGACGATTTCCGCAGCCATCCCCCCTCCCCGTTGATTTCCACACCCACCTCCCCCACCCCGTCGATTTCGGGTTGTTCGGGTTTAATCTTCATCGATAAATAATTGCGAAAATCGACTAGGCTATTCTTGGTTGTTTTGGGCACCGGAAATCAATGGGGGGTGGGGGGGATGGGTCTGAAATCGATGGGGAGGGGGGATGGATGTGGAAATCGACGGGGGAGGGGGGCTGCGAGGAGGGGGGGGAGGGGGCTGCGAGGGTGGGGAAGGGGTGGGAGGAGGAGGAGGGAGGGAGGGCGCCGCCACGGGGTGGTGGGGAGGGGGGCGGTGCAGGGGGTGGTGGAGGGGTTGGTAGGTGTGGGGGAGGGTTTAGGGTTTAGGGTTTAGAGTTTAGGGTTAGGGGTTAGGGTTAGAGGTAGGGGTTAGGATTAGGGTTAGGATTAAGATAGGGGTTAATTAGGGTTTAAAACAGAAAATTAGGGTTAATGAATAACGGCGGTTAATGTCGTTAGTCATTAAGGGCATTTGGGTGTATTATTGTGAAACCGAGGGGTACCCCGTATATTTTCAAAAGTGCGAGGGTACCTCGTGAATTTTGCAAAAACTCGGGGGTATATGGTGAAAAAACCGTAATTTATACGTATTAGACAAGTTATCGTAACCTCCAACATATAGGTGTTTTACTATGTAGTAATATTCAGATACCTCGACAATTTATGTGTTTTTATATTCAACTAGTTGTTGGTTCGGACGATGCCCCTAATCATTTATCAATGTGAATTTAAAGTCTTAAATCAAACACTTGAGAAAAGTGGAAAAAAAGGGTTATAGGCATTGGATTGTGCTTAAGAAAATAAATGATCTTCGAGTTCTTTTTAAATTTTCTACATAGTAAATTATAACATGAATTATTCATCAATATAACCTCGGTTTCAAGAGAGTATATATATATAAATATATAATTACTTATAAAAAATATAATACAATCTTTTTTTTAACGTAGGTTGATGTGTAAGAATACAACCGATGCAATAAAATGGTGTAGTAGTGTTAATTACGGAGGTTATAAAAATTTGAGGAGCTTTTATTTTTTTTACCATAAGATTACTGAAAGGGTAGGACATGCTATTATTAACATTAGCTTAATGAGTATTAATATATACATTTGTATTTAATTGTCTTAAAAATAGGAAATTATCTTGTCTTTAAATATATTTGTTTCCCATAAAGACCAACATGAGATTGTAGAGTAGTTAGTTAGTGCACTTATATATCTTAAATGAGAGGTCATGGGTTCGAGGCATATAACACACATTTTTATTGTTTAATATATCATTTGATTGCGTAGGAGAGGGGGAGCACATGTGGCAACATGGCATGTTTTTGATTTGGGTTTTAGATATATATATAGATATTCACACTTGTACTTCATAATTATTCCATGAAATATATGTTTCTATATCTCAATTTAGACATAATATTATTTGTCTATGACCCACTTTTTTTTTTTTTGGGCTCATGACCCACTTTTTTATAATTAGCACATGACTTTAAATTTATTAAGACGGCCCTTCACCTATACTCCTATAATTCGTTTGGCATCCAATTTTTTCAACTTAGCTTGCTCTTATAAACTAATAAATTGCATAAAGCATCATGCACATATGTAATTGGGATCCATAAGATCCGTTTTATTTAAGTATGTAGGGGCAGTAGTAGTACAACAACTAAGTCATGTAAAACTATGCAATAGTAGTAGCTCATAATAGTTTTGGTGTACTCCTAACCAAGCACACCAAACGCTTTATTAGATTGCACATCTTTCCGCGATTGCATGTGCATGATTGCGTGAAGCTTAAAGAATTCCGATACTTGCATCGATTCCCAATAGAGGCTTGAGAATGCCGATACTTGCATTGATTCCCAACAAAGGCTTGGCTCCAGACACAGGCTTGAACTCGTCTAGTCGAATGCTCGAGCCGTTAGCATATACTTGTGCAAAACACTTGTGCAACAAGCCACCATTAGATACCTCCATATCAATATAGTATATCACACCATTAACATAGAGTGCTTCTGCTTTGAAAGCCTTTATGAACTTTATCAGGCTATTTCCCTGCAAAACTTCACTAGCATTAGTCTTGAATTTATTATATACCTCCTCCAATTTTATTTAACACTTTGAGTCTAATGGTTAAACATGCGTTAGAAAACTTGATTGTCTTTAAAAGTGTATATATATATAAGAAAAATATATAAGAAAAATTAATAGTCATATGATCATCAAAAAAAATTATAGTCATATCTGGGATTTGCATTATTTATTAGATTGGTATCAATGTCTGTGACAATTTATTTTCAGAATATTAAATCTATTTACTTATAGACATTTGAAGATATTCTATGCACAAGCTCGCTAAATTCAAAGACAAATGAAAGGAGAAGTAAAAGCTTACACTTTTGTTGCACTCATTCACAACCCAAGCACAAACCTCTTGGATCTTTGGACTGCTTGGGTCGACATACACACGGCTATCAGCCTTGATTTGTTGTACAGAGGAACTCATAACTTGCGTGTGTTTTTTTGTATGTGTGTGTTTGTTGTGTGTGTGTTGGAGTACTTCAGTTTCACCAACCGGTCTCTCAATTTATAGTGATGGGAATTAGAATCAAAGTTTCCATTTTCCACAAGTGGCCTTATGAATATATTCTTGTCAAGTTCACCATCTACTTATTATTCTCTCAGCTCGTTGATTCTACGTTATATAATGCTCTAAGAATATATAATGTGTCACATGCAATTATCTCACGTTTAAAGGAATGAAAGGACATAAAGGGATTAAATTTTATAATCTTCTACAATTATGGAGAACGAATATTGTAATTTTGTCACAGTCGTTGGTTTAATGATCTCCTTATTATCCATGATTCGTGATCGTTAAAATATATAATGTGAATATGAATAAGTGTTTTTTTACTCTCACACTCACGATATAAGATTGGTATCAGTATCATATATGTTAAAATATCATTTATAGTTGTTGGACAACCTTAATTATAATTAAAGCTAGCAACAGTTGACAAGATCAAAACTTACAACCACTGGGACTTAGGATTGGAATTTCACTAAATGTGTAACCCCATGTCGATTATATCATTATCAGGAGATGGAGCACTAAGTGCCTAAGTGGTAGGTGGTCAAATTTTGTCCAGAGGCGGGGAGGGAGTTATGGATTAGTTGTGATTATGTTTTTGATGGTAAGGTGTTCCAAAAACATTAAAAACACGCCTTATCCTATGTTAGTTAAATGCAATGTTGATTAAGATCATTGACAGAAAAATAATTAGATAGACAGTTTAATTTTAACATAAAATTAAACAAACCTAAACATACATTTTCCTTACAAGTCCATTTCATCTCACACTAAGCTTATACTATCCCTAGACATCTCGCACCAGCTTAGTCGTCCCTTCTCTTCTACTTCCTTTGTCTCCCTTTGGATCTCAAACTACAGCAAACAATTTTAAAAAGTAAACCGCCCGATAGTCTTACCTAATGAAATTGAACTAATGACTAAATGGATTAAACTAGTCACTAAATGAATTAAAGAATGTGATTACTGAATGGAACCCACAACCTCTCCTTTGAGATATAAATACAATAACCAACTAATCTACAAGCTCATATTGATTTTTTTATTGTAAGTAAAAGTAATTATGCTTCTTAAGTTGACACACAAATTGGGCTCCTACATTAACCTATCAAGTAAATGAGTAATATATTAATATTATCATCGTGTTACAAGTTATATTACCTATTAAGTTTTCGTTTATCGTAATAGTGATAATAAAATATCAAATCAACTTTGCTGCATTATAAAAATTTCTAATGGGCCCACCAAACCTTAATTCATGCTTAGCCTTTTACAAAAGAAAAAACACGGTATTACCTATCTGAAGGAGAAATTTGAGAAAAATATATTGTAGTTAATTTCAATCAATTATAGGTAGGAATGGAAATGGAACATGTCTTTATGACTTGAAAAATGATATTACAAACTTTGTCGTGTCGAATCAACTATTTGAAGGACCGATCCATTGTATGATACGAGTTTATGTAGTGGATAAGTATTTGTCTTAAATATATACACTTATAAACTTATATAGGAGTGATATTTAATACAAAAAAGTACCATTTAGACCTGAGTAACTTTTTGTCCTAAATAGGTCACTTTTACTTATATGCAAGTGACTCATTTAAGGTAAACAATTATTCTTTTTTTAAAAATGATTCATTTTGACTTAAAAGAGTGACCCATTTTGCGAAAAGTGAATGATAATAATTAATTTATTATGAACCTGATGCTCAATACTAATTGAAAGTTATGAAGTACTAGAGGTCGTCACGTGTAATCTAAATATATACGATGATATGAGGGCATGTAATTCAATTAATTTCATTAAAAAATAATAAACGAATTATATGCAATGACCCGGGCTTCGCCCAGGGCAACAGCTAGTTTTGAATTAAAACTAATTGTTATAGGATTCTAAACCTGTTTGATATTTGTTCCGGACAGCTCTTTTAAACATGCTGACCTTAGCTCTGCTGGTGCACCTCGGCATCTATTATGAAGATGGGATTGTGGGAGTGTGCTTTAATAGAAGATGTTATGCTAATTGTTTTCTTGTTTTTGATAAGAAAGATGTAACGTTAATATCCAAGTTAATGGCAATTTTTCAATGATTCTTGTCATCATTTAATAACAGGTGTGCTTCACGTAAATTTTCTTAGATAAAGCATTGGTGACTAATAATGGATGAAGACATAGACGTAAATAAGCAAAGCCGAAGTTTACTAATAAATCTCCGTATTTTAAAATTTTGATCAATTATAATGTGTGAGTGTTTAATCACCACCGGCAATCAATTCTAGGTGCAGGATCCAAATACAATGGACAACTGCAAGTTAAGCCTAAGAAAAGTGACATCTCCACAACCAATCAGTGAAACAGAGGAAGCTGAAGCAAAAGGTAGAAAATGGCAAAGCACAGGCAACCGTGTCCAAAGACCATGTCAATGAGGCTCAACGAGACGATCAACGTCTCAAGACCTGGTGAGGAAGTCTTGCGGTTCATCCCAACTGCGTTCTTGTTTATTAGAAGTAAAATCTTAGTATGAATCGCTAGAGATAATGTTATTCAACCTTGTTTTGAGGAGGCATTCCCAGTCCAGTCCGGATGTTAGCACCAGCTTCTTTCAAATCTTCCACCTAAATAGATAGGCAACCTATTAGGATTAGTAACACAATCTTAAATGAAATCTCACTATCACATGATATTTTTTGGATTGATACACATGGGGCCTAGGCCGGGCCACCTATCTCAGGTCAACCCAATCGGCTCCTCCCCCCCACCCCCTCCCAACCAACTAGCTTGCTGCTCTCCGGATTTCAATTGGGGAACTCCCTGAGATAAGGCAGCAGATACCACTAAAGCAACAGCTTTTTGGGTATGAAATTTCACATGATGCATAGTTGTAGTCTTGTAGACAACACATTTGGAGCAATTATTTCCACAAAAAGAAAATACATATAATAAACCAAACAATAGGGGAAGTTGTAAGTACAAACTACAAAGTAACAACGATATGCAAAATGTGTACGACAATCTCAGTTTCATAAAGACTAAGGAATTATTCACTTAAAATCAATCGAAAGAAAACTACTGTATTCGAAATCAGTGGACCTGAAACCTAAAGAAAGAGTAGTAGAAATTTTCTGGAGTGAAGTTTGAATGTAGCAAAATCAACCAAGTTCTGACTTACTACAACCTGAATCTGATACGAAAACAAAATGATAATGACCAGAATGATGCAGGACAAAATTAGAGAGAGCCGGCGACTTGGATGCAACTCTTTAATACCTAATCGAGCAATTAATTATACAACTCCTTCCCTCCACCTCAGCCCCCAAAAAGATATGTTGCCGATTGGAGCTTGGCCAGGGCTAGGCACAAAAGAGAAATGTGATGTGAAGTTGATCTGTTGCTACTCATAAGTTTGCTTGCAGGTTGGATATGACCAATGGATCATTCACAGACTAATCCCTACATCTAAATCGCTGTTCATGTTTTGGCATTCCTCGAAGTAATTAAAATGCCAAGCCTCCGGCTTATCTCAAAGCTATGCAGCGGGCTCACAATCCACAATTTGATATGATTATTCATAGAGCCTAACCACAAGCTGTTAAACAAAACTTCTTTAGGTCATTCTTGGGTATTACTACAACAACAGGAACCGGAACCAACTGAAACCACTCCCAGAATCAAAGTTCTCATCTCAATATCCATCAACTAATAACTCTAAGTCTCTAACATAACATCAACATTTCACAACTAAAATCGCTTCGAAAATTTCCATTCAACTTTCTCATGTTGCTACAACACATCAAACACTCATTTCTGGATCCATGAGAAGGGAAACAAAAAGGGTAGCAGTTGCATTTGGCTTGATCAGTTGAGCATGAGCACTAAAGTAACATAGCAACAACCTAAAACACAAAAATTTCAAAATATGCTCAAGATTACAAATCAACTCACCAATTCCCTTCAAATTCCTCACAAATCAACAATAAACCAACAACACTAACATGAAAAAAATCAACTAAAACACCACATAAATGATAAACCCTTCAAAAAGAAACAAAACCCAGATCCTCATATCTCAAATGCAAGTCAAAAATACCCAAATTGACAACAATCAAAACCCTAAAAGACATAAAAATTTGAACAAAAATACAACCTTTCCTCCAAAAGAAACAATGAGGAGAGAGAAAAATAACACATCATACTGACCTTGTGGATGCCGGAGGCTCTAAGTGCGCCAACGACGGCGGTGGCGGCGGCGCCGACAAAGAGAGAGGCGACGGAGAAAGCTTTGAGAGGCATCAAATTGCCATTTCCGACATATCCTTTCTTGCAAGCTCTGATCCCCCACCCTAATTGAGCGGCGCTTGCTATGGCCCACCACCAATGTGTATGGGTCCCACCCAACATCCATTTCTCCGTAATTTCGAAGTTGACTTCATCGTTCTTGCTCAAGCTGCTACTTTTCTCCTCCATTTTCATCTCATTTTTAAGTGTTTCGCCTATAATGGAATGAGTTTTGTTTTTCAGTGTTTCTGTTTGTTTGTTGCTTCCTTTCTTGAGTAGGGGTGTTAATCACCCTGAGTGGCTCGCAAATCATTCGGACTTGGCTTGAAATTTTATAGAGCATACCCCATAGCATAGCAAAGTTCGATCCAAAAAGTGCGTGAGTTGGCTTAAAATATGTTTTAGCTATATTATTTTTCATATTATATAGAAATTAAATAAAAAGTTATATTTAAGGTGTGCACAATATTTGTGAAAAACTCAAAGTAAGTAGTCTAAACATATTTATAGATTATTATATGTAACTAGTATTGGACCCAGGCAAATACCCGGGCTTTTTCGTGAAGAAAAGGTAGAGTTATTACATATTTACACCCCTATTTTTTGCCGTTATTTTTGTCTAACATAAAACAACTAAAAGTTATAATTTGATTTTGTAATTATCTTTGACGTTGGTTTCTAATTTATATGTCATGAAGAAATTCACTTTATCATTCAGAAACATACTATACTTCCTCCGTTCCATAATAAGTGAAACACTTACTATTTTAGAACGTTTCAAAATAAGTGAAACATACCTTATATGGAAAAAAGAAAGTGACAAAATGACAAAAGTATCCATCACAAACTTGTGTGATATGTTTTTCTCTCTCCTCCTTTTGATAATGTAAAGGGTATTTATTGACTTTTTGGCTTTTGAAAGTGATGTTTATTAAATCTTGTGCCCAATTCCTATGTTTCACTTATTATGGAACGGAGGAAGTATCATGCAAAAACTACATCATTTATGAACAATCCACTATATCATTTCGACACTCACTATATCATACAGAAACTCACTATATGATTCATACATTCACTCTATCATGCATAAACCACATATTTTTATATGTTAAGCACATGTCACGATATACTATACAACCTACATTTTCCTACATGTTAAACATTATAAATAAAACCCTAATCCATAATTCATTAGCAATGTGCAAAGTTGACCGCTGACAATATAGTATATATAACTTTGAATATTCTAATTCTAACATAAATAGGTTTTGTAGAACAACCCTGATTCTAATTGAATCCCTAATTCCAATTGTAGTATGTTACTTTAATACTTTAACCCTAATTATAATTGAATCACTAATTCCAATTGCAGTAAGTTACTTTAATACAATAGTATAGTCAATATCTTCTTTTATAAGTTACTTTAATATAAAATTTTAAATATAGTATAAATGGATCTTATTTTAAAGTACTTTCTAAACATAATGGTACAAAAATTAAAATTTTACGAACTATATATTAAAAGTTAAATCAATTTACTATATTTAAGTTTTTCATTGTGAACCCAACTCTATTTATTCTTATCTTAAATTCTATTTGTATTTTAATCAATTCAGAACTCGATTTATATTCAAAAAAATATGACATGACACTTAATGAGCGCGACAAATGGCGTCCAATGAGGACGCCAAATGGCGCGAAATTCTAATTGAATCGCTAATTCCAATTGCAATAGGTTACTTTAATACGTTAATATAGTCAATATTTCCTTTATGTTACTTTAATATATAATTTTAAATATAGTATAAATGGATCTTATTTTAAAGTACTTTTTAAACACTTTCCAATGGTACAAAAATTGTAATTTTACGAATTACATATTAAAAGTTATAATCAATTTACTATATTTAAGATTTTCATTGTGAACACAACTCTATTTATTCTTATCCTAAACTCTATTTGTATTTTAATCAATTTAGAACTCCATTAATTTTAAAAAAATGACATGGCACTAATGAGTGCGACAAATTGCGTTCAATGAGGATGCCAAATGTCGCGACCTCATGACCTGGTTTTTTAAAAAATTTAAATATAGTACAAATGGAACTTAATTTAAAGTACTTTTAAACACTTTCCAATGGTACAAAAATTATAATTTTACGAACTATATATTAAAAGTTATAATCAATTTAGTAAATTCAAGTTTTTCATTGTGAACTCAACTCTATTTGTATTTTAATCAATTTAGAACTCTATTTATTTAAAAAAAATGACATGGCACTTAATGAGCGCGACAAATGGCGTCGAATGAGGATGTTAAATGTCGCGACCTCATGACCTGGCCTTTTGTACTCTGCTTTATATATTAGTTATATGATATAATTTTTTAACTCAAGTTGAGTTTTAAGGTAAATTAAATTAGAAAATTCAAGCTCGAAAAAGCTCAGGACTCGGATCGAGTAAAACTATTACGAGCCGAGCAAACAGCAGGCTCGGTTTCGATTATGCTCGTTAACACGGCTAGTCGTGAAGGCATTTTTTGTACAACTACAAATTTACAGTGGTTGTCCCTAGATTTACTCTATCATATTTGGGAATTTAAAAGTCCAAGGTCATTTTGTATTACTCTCCCCGTCCAAAAAATATACAAGGAGGAGAAAACTTTTGTGTGAATTTAGACTTACTAGCACTATATATGCACGCGATGCGTGCGACAGTATATTAATATTAATATTAACATCAAAAAGTGTTAAAAAGCTAACTTAAGAGTGTAATATTTATGGTGAATATTGATGAGCGTTCTGATCTTTATTTGCATTGCTCTAGTGTAAAGAGTAATGTTTTCCATAAAGAACTATACCAAGGTAGGATATGTTATCTTGTATTTGGTAGATAATTCAATAACTCTCCTTTTAAACAATTATCTAGGCTATGTTTTTATTTATTTAAAAATACATATATTTTATAGGCGTATTTAATGAGTAGTAGTTCAATTTAATTTCAGTGGGTAATTGAGGTTTTTAGGCATACTATGGTGAGCAGTGCTTCAATAAAAAAATAAATTATAAATTGATATTATCTAATGATGTATGTTTATCTCTTTAATTATTTATTATCTCAACTGATTGTGAGCCCCCCATAAAAAAAATGATTGTGAGCCCCAAAAAAATAAAAAAAATGAATATTTTCTAAGTTTCTTAATTCTTTTATGGTTTGTTAATGCATGTTATTTGAAATTGTTATTGCAACTGAGAGTTTAAATAGTAAGAATCTCTGTAAATATTTGCTTTTATAATAGTTTGAAAATTAATTTAGTCACCAGTTTATATTTTCAATAGTGAGTTTTCTCTTTTTACACATTTTTCTGTATTTCTTTTTGAAAATGTAGAACTTTCCTTATTATCCATATTTGTAAATGAGGAAAGAATTAAGAAAATCTTTTCTTTATTATATTTTGTGAGATTGAGGGTATATAAGTCTTTTCAAGAGGGGACACCATAGCTCCCCCTTGGCTTATATAATAGAGATTTAACAAGATTTCACCTAACTATATTTTTTTAGTGTAAATTGGTTTATTTAATACTTCCTCCGTTTCAAAATAAAATATTTTTCTACTTTATGTGAGAGTTTTTTGAAAGAAATATTATATTTATTTTGAAACGGCGGAAGTAATTTCAGTTTGATATAAAAGGTTTCTTCTTTGCATAGGGCACAATAGCCAAACAATCCTCTACACAGTAGAACACGCCCTGGTTACGGTGTGTTTTTGTAGGCATCACAAGAGTCCTCAGGTCAATCCAATCTAGGAAGAGTTCTCAGGTCAATCATTGAAGAAGAAACAAACAATTTAAGATTGATATCAGATGACATAGATGAAAGGGCAGCTAAGAACAAACTATAGTTGATCCCTTAGACATGATCATGCAGAAGAACTCGAATGGTAAGTCTCCTATTTGACATGGAAGAAAAAGCGGAGAGGCACTGACGTATGACCTCAATGAGGATCATATACTCATATTACAGTGTGAAAACAAGCTTAAGCCAATTTACAGAGCAAAAAATCTGACACTTCAACGTGTACACGATATCTTTTCAACACCTGATCTCACCACCATGTATTAATTATAGCTTACTAATTTCATGGTATCACCTACTGAAAGTGTTTTGCAACTCTTATAAACTGTAGTTTCTACGACAGAAGTTTGAAACATTCACCAAATGCACCTTCACATCTTTGTCAGAAACAATAGCAGTTCTAGCAGCTCGCGAATGAACATTCATCCTTCCAAAGATGTCATGTCACTGCTGTATAAGCAAAAAAAAATACGTTTGGGGGGCGGGATGTTCACATCAGATGGTCCTCATGATAGCAAGTTTTGATAAATAATCTCAATTCAAAAAATAGCTCAAAATTTCAACTCATGTGCATTACAGATTTACAGTCGAATGCTCCAGCCTCCAGGTGACCAGAGTTTTCAAGGGGCGCACAGTTGATCTTGTCCATAAACAGCAATTTTACATCATATAGTTACAGACAGAAGCAGATTTTCTATCCATCAATTCTTTCCAGGATTTTACTGCCAGGACAACCTTAGCAAAGCTTGCAAGATGTTCATAGAAAATCTCGTTCTCATCACAGAGATGCATCATTCCTTCTGGATGAGCAGATAACAGGTTCACAACACATCTGTCACAATTAAATTCCCGAATATGAAGAAGATAGGCACTTCATTGAGGATATTGAATCAAAAACGAAGAATTGACCTCTTATTAACATCAATCATAGGTGTAAAAAATGTGGTGTACACTATTATGTTTGAACAGCATAAACCTACAACTTCGGACTTTGTACAAAAACTATCAAGAACTTGCATTGCTCACTATACATTCCAAGCTGGTACGTGTCTTATGATACATTCTTCTGGGGCACATTGGTCTTCTTCTTTTGCCCGCATTGCTCCAACCATAGCTGAGGTGCTGTTGGATGTATACAGGAAAGTTGGGCAATAAAACCTTTGTGACTAATGGCAATAATGCCTGAAAGAGTATAATTTTTGGTACACCAGCCCTGCTTAGTAAGCCACACATGAAATCTGTATCTGGGTTTGATCCGCTTTTCTAGATTATACATCAGATAAGCGGGAAAAGTCTCTAGGAAGTCTAAAGATGAACCAACTTCCTCGCAAAGAAAGTCAATTTTTTGTTTGAGATTGTCAGTCTCCTGATTTAGAATTTTCGGTGTACGACTTATCATCTTGCAGACTTTAGAGAACTGAATGCCTTCATTAAGTAGTAGATTAAATCGCTCTTGCAAGCCACTAGCAGAACCATGTACAGCAACTAAAAGCTTCACGGTGAAAGCATTCTCTCCAAATCCAATTCCATGAAAAAATTCCAATTTATTTAATGAATAACTATATGTCCTTGCAAATTTGATTTTCTCCAAATTCTGAACATAATCCTCATCTTCACCTGCATCCGGATTACTTAAATCATAACTAGACAACAACTGATACTTCCCGCACTTCACTTTATCGAAGAACCATTCATGAAGATCCATGGCTCTAAGAACATGGGGCAAATTAAACATCGTGTTCCGATCAAATACATATGGATATCTCTGCATTAGGGATTCTAATTCTTTCTCCTCCAAGCCAAAATGACTCAAAAATCCCGACACAGATACAACACGATTATCAAATTTGATGCCCAAAATCTCTGGGTTGGAAAGAAGCAACAAACCAACATCTACTTTCCCCACACCTAACTTACAAAAGAACTCCGTCTTTTCAACCAAAACTTTCTCTGGATAATCAACAAAAATACTAATACTCTTACTAATCCAATCCCCAATCTTCCCTTTTTCAATACCCAGCTTATAAAAAACCATAACTTTCCTACAAACTTCATACCAAACATCCACATTTTGCACTAGATAGTTCCTCAAATTAAAATCAACAAAAACCCTTTTAAAATCATCCAACAATGCATCAAATTCACCACTTAATCCAACCTCTTCTCCCTTCAATAAACAAGGAAAAGCCAAACAAATACCAACAGCTTGTTCATTGCTAAACCCCATTGCTAACAACCCATTGAACTTAGAAGCTATAAACTTAGGTTCTTTATCAAAGATTGAAACTTGTTCCACATACAACTTTCCCAACTTATTCCAAGGGAACCCTAATCCAGCAAGAGTACAAGCAACATCCAAAACAATATAATCATCAGTGAAAAAATGTACATTTGGCTTCAAAAAACTATCAATCTTAACATAATCAATCCCAATACTTTCATAAAAGAACCCAAATTCATTGATAGGGTTATATCTAAGGAACTTTTGGAAGCTTTTGCGGAAATTAATGGAGGAAAATTGTACCTTAGAGATGAGTTCAGAGAGAGAATAAATGGAGTTTTTGCTGATGTATTCTGCATATGAAAAGGGCAGTGTTCTGGTTGTGTGAAGATAGTCTGTGATAACTTCTTGGGCTTCTTTGATGGCTTGTGAACGATATTTTACTGGGATTTTGCAGAGATTTGGAAGGTTGGAGTTGGAGCTGAAATGACGAAGTAGAGATTTGAGGAGAGAGAATGAATATGGAGGAGAAGACAGACGCATGGTGAAGGAAAGTGTAGAGCTTCTTCTTGGGTTTTAGGGCTCCTTTAAACATTTCTCCCCCCTCTCCCTCCTCTTGCCAAGTCTACTGAAGTATTTTTTCAATAAGAATTTTTTATAAATCACAACAATTAGTTTTTAGTAGTATTATTCAGAATTTATAATCTGTTGTGAGAAATATAGAAACGAGAGGGGGAAACATATAAATCTTATTGGGTATTTCCTCAAAAAAAAAAAAAAAATTCTTATTGGGTAGAAATCTGATACATAAATTTACTTTTTACAATGTTAGTATTTATAGGCGTAGGAATTATTGTATAAAATCATATTGTGAACACTTGTTTGCTATAGGTTGTAGGACAGAAGAAATATTTCATCAAACATTTGTTTGTAATGTCATATTCTAAGTACTTGTTGGTGGACTTCACAATGCCTATTGTATCATAACGTAATAAGATTTATGAAATATATGCTCTTTCATCACTTTTAAAAGAAAAAAACCTAACTCGTTCATATATGTTGTCGATTTAGAAATTTCATTATAAAAGACACTTACTAATAACTAATAAGAGAGCTAGTACCTACTGAATATAGGGGGAGCCAACCTAAGTCGACTTCAGCCTAATCATAACCTGAGCATAGCCCAATACAATCATTTCAACCTAGTGGGTGGTTTTGGGTCCAACTTATAGTCCACCAAAGCTGCTTCACTCGACCTTCCTTACCCAACTTGTGGAGCTATAACTTACAAAGCATCTAGTGCCTTGATAACAATATTTATTACTATTATTACGATTATTAGTATATACACAAGTGTGTCTTTTTTTTAGGCCTTATAGCTAGTGGTAAGAAGAATTTCGCGCTGCCTTCGCATAACAATTTACTCGTCATGCCCCCCAAACCCTCCCCAATAATATTGAAATTCTACTTCCATCAAAATTTGAACCTTGGTCTCCCCCGTGTGGACTCAAGAGTCCTTAGTACAAGTGTATCTTCTTATTAGCCTACTAGGCTATCGATAATATTTATAAATGTGGTCGGCCGTACACAAGAGGCGGATTTTGATTACATTTAGTTAAGCCAAGCGGAGGCACCCCAAGTTCCCAACCCCAATTCTACTCTAGCAAACACAATTACCCAAAGCACCAAACTCAAGAAGAAGAAGAAGAAGAAAAAGAATGGCGCAACAAGGGCAATACCCAACAATCCAACCCTACGGCCAACACCAATACATCCCTCCACCACACCCAACACCTCTACAACCACCCCACCAACACCCTCACCAACCTTTAAACATCCCTTACACCCACCAATACCAATACCAATACCAGCAGCATCAGCAGCATCAGCAGCAGCACCAGCAGCAATATGGTCACCTCCAATCCATGTCTTTGGGTCAATTGCAATACCCTTCTTACCCTCAACCCCATTACTCCGACCGCCCTTCTTCCAAACGTCCTCGAGAGCCCGTTTCGGACTCGGCCGAGGTCCCTTCCACCAAACGCCAGGCTTTGGGGACTGATATTTTGTTTAGGGTTGTTGTTCCTTCTGGACAAATTGGCAAGGTTATTGGCAAAGCTGGACATCGTGTTCAGAAGATCAGGGAAGATACTAAGGCTACTATCAAGATTGCTGATCCTATTGCTGTCAGTTCTTTTTCCTTCTTTTTCAAACTTTATTAAATCATTTACTTCTTTTACTTAGTTTTTGCTATATCATGGTATTATTTCAAGAATTCTGTTTTGGGTTATTTGGGATATTCATATTCTGTGATCTTCAATTCAAATTAGGCTAGTAATTGGGTTGGTTTAAATGGGTGAAGGCCTGTTTCTGCAGACTCAGCTGTTATGCCCTAAAATATGTTAATAGAAGTTTTTCTACAATGTTAAAATTGCTTATTATCTATTATTCTGGCATGATTGTTGGAATTCGAGATAAAATCATACAAAGGCCTTTATTAGTATCAAGGAAGTTGTGTGAGTGACAGCATGTAAATGAATTGTAGTCCCAAGGAAGATGTGTGAATGACTGCTTTCTAATGTGTTTTTTTTTTTTTGTGTGTCAGCGATACGAGGAACGTGTTATCATTATTAGTTCGAAAGAGAATGATGCTGGTGGCATCAGTGATGCGGAGAAGGCATTGCTTCAGATAGCCTCTCTTATTCTTGCGGTACTCAATCCTGTTTTCCTTTCTCTCGTTCTTATATAAGTTGTGTAAATAAAATTACTTTGTTTATAGTTTCATGTAGAGAGTGTCTGTAGACTTATGTGGCTATAATATTTGTTATACCAAGACTCTTGACGGGATTTAGCTATTGAAATGATTATTTTGAGGATATCAAGTAAACTCCATATAGGAATATAGTCTGTTTGGATGAAGCTTTTACCTCCAGTCCACCCCGTCCTTGGTTGTGTCAACATTTATTTCACTTTTATTGTTCCACAATTTATCTGTGTATTTATGAATGAAAAATCATTCTGCATTTGATGAATTAAAAGGGGGGTTCCAGAACCAACGAATAATCAGTGAGTTCTTATGAGGCCCGTATTTGTTATGCTCACTGCGTATACTTAAAATTGATTTTGTGGTCTTGTCTTCATGTATCCCCCCAAAATTCTTTTAGATCCATGTGCATACATTCACAATAGAAAATGGGTTTTGGGGGTGGGGGGGAGGCCGAAGGGGGAGAAGTACAACAACAATAGTAATAATGCCAAAAGCTCAGAAGATGGGTTCGGTTACATGAACCTAGAAATTATCTTTTGTGCCTGGAACTGTTCAAAAGCTGATCCTGGTACTCAGTCCTGAGTCCCAACTGAAATACTGTATCGGATCGTTTGGGTTAGAATGAACCTGGACTGGAACACTTTCAGTCTGGTTTTCGACCCTCGTTTATTCTTTTTTAATATTGCGGATTTTAGTTGGGCCCAGTGTTACCTAATTCGCTATCTAATTCGCCAATTCGCCCAAAATGAGCCAAATATAAACCAAAACCGACCTTAATTCGCTATCTAATTCGCCAATTCGCCCAAAATGAGCCAAATATAAACCAAAACCGACCTTAATTCGCTTGTCTCGATTCGCAATTCGCCGGGGAATTAGCGAATTAGGTAACACTGGTTTTTGGCCCGTCCTAGCTCTGATATATTTGGTTCATACCGGTTTCGTTATTATCTAATTAATGAATGGAGAGTAGTACCTAAAATAATATTAGCAAGCACACTAATTTTTTTTTTCTTCCCATCAAGTTGCTGGTAAATAGTGCATCGGGACATTCTTTACCTTCCAGAGTACAGAAGTAACATGGTTATATGGCGGAATTATGGAAGACATATGTATGATGTTACAATGCTTTGACCTTGTGCATGAAGCTTATTTGCTTTCTTTAAGCTGACAGGATGATGGAAGCAGTGCAGCCACTCTAAGTATTGCTGCTGCAAATGATCCCTATGGTGCTGCTGCTGGTCTCAGTGCAGGACATGTAGTCGCTAATTCAGTAAAGCTATTAATAGCGGGTTCACAAGCTGGTGGCTTGATAGGCGTATCAGGTCAGAACATAGAAAAGCTTCGGAACTCTTCTGGTGCTACAATTGCAGTTCTCGCACCAAATCAATTGCCTTTGTGTGCGTCTGCTCATGAATCTGATCGCTTGGTCCAGGTAAGATTATATTTCATTTGTTTATACCTTTTTAAGGAGTACGCGTGGGCAAAGATGACAAAGCCTATCATTATCTAGTTCTATTTTTGGCATTATTTCTTGAATATTGTTCCTTGTTCTTTTTATTTATTTAACTCTCATGTGATTCCCTCCATCCTTAAGTAATAGGCCACATCTGATTTGGGATCATTTTTATGGAATTTAGCTAAAATAACCAAACTATCCTTCACTTTCCAAAATTTTGCAATACCACCATACCAATGTAGTTTTTCTTATGAATTCTTATAAAGGTGTCATTAAGGATAATATGAGAAAGCTGAAATTATCTATTACTAAGTATTAGTAATTTAGTATACATAATAGTCTCTCTTTTTGGTTTTTGGATAAACTATATTAGAAATGTCTCTTAATATTGAGGATGGAGGTTGTATCATTTATTGAATATATATGATGATTAGATCAATTCCTTGAGTACTCTGTTTTCAAGGGAAAAAATGTTTATGGTGTATTACTACAGTTTGTAGATCCCATAGATCTCCACTGCAAATGTGCACCATTGAGGTGAAACGTACGCATTACATATTTTATTAATGGTCATTACTTAATAGAACTATGGTCCAATAAGAAAATTTATCTTTGGGTCCATTTTGTATCTTGATTCCCTTGTAGAATTGATGCATCGCTGTCTTTTTTCTCTTTGGCGTGGGTAGGAAGATTATTTGACAGCTGTGTGTTGGTTCTATGTAAGGTGTGTTTAGACCATGTATGGGGTCCGAGTCAGGTAGCATGTGCTACTTAAATGATATTGATATACGTTTATGGAACTTTGTAGTTGTTCAGTTTAGCCTGGAGTTTGTGCAATGAGAACTGAAGCATATGTTGACATTAATATATCTCCTTCATTGATTTGTGACTGATCTAGTATATGAAAACAAAAGGCAGTAGTAAGTAGTAACAATTCAATCCCTGATAACTGTACAAGGGGACATCAAGTTCTCTACGTAGAGGTATGAAATTCCGGGTGAAAGGATGTGAAATCCTAGGTGTCAATCTTTTCAATCCAACTAAATTCCCTCCCTCCCCCTCCCACCTTCCTTCCCTTCATTTCTTTGCCCCATCTTCGTTTCCTCCCCCTATTCTTCCCCTCCCTTCCCCTTCCCTCCCTCCCTCCCTCCTGCCCTTCCCCTCTCCCTCCTTCCCACCCTTTTCTTCCCAATCTTTAATGCAGTTCCCTTTTGCACACTTCCCCTCACCTGCCCTTTTTTTGTGGCACTGACAAGTGTGTAAATTAATGATTGGTAGGTCCGCACCAGGAAAGAGGAAAAAGGAAATACAGGTTATCTGGGAGGCTTTCCTTGATTGTTCTCATTTGCGTCAGTCTGCCATTGAGTATGGATCAGTTCTCTTTTGTTTTGCGCCAACTCTTCTTTTTTCCCCCTAATTCCCCTCTAGTATATCTGGTTATATTAAGGATTGCGAGATTGAATGGATTTTGTTATGCTGAGACTCGAGAGCTCAATAATTGGTAATCAGACGTATCTTTGTCCTCAATGTATAGTAAAAGGAAACCAGATAAATGGTCCTAAGCCTATCATAGACTAGAGCTTAAAGCATTTTTAGTAACTAAGCTATTAGGGTTGTAGACTTAGTGTGTCAACACCAGAAAGGGTCTACTTTACTAACCTGCATAAAATAATCACCAGGCACTACGTATAATTGTAGAGTTCCTTATCCACCACCACATGTGAGAATATGACTATTTTTTGGTCTTGGGGAGATCTAGACGTATAAGGTTACTTAACCAATTTTCAGTTTTTTGACTAGTCAAGAAACTGTATCCAAACTTAGAAGTGGGGAAAATAATATATGTATATTTTAGAATGGATAAGAGGAGAAAAACAGCTTCAGATTCCTCTAAAAATGTAGATTATCTTAATTAGCTTGTTGATCTTTATTTGTGTTGATTATTGAATTTTTTCTGGCATCTGTCATGTTGAGATGCTGTCTACATTTGCCATCTAGATGTGAAAGATTGTGCATACATGTTTGGGTGCGTATATTGAGAAGTGATCATTGTCAATGAAAATATCAGATATCAGGTGAAGTTTCTGCTGTAATGAAAGCTGTGGAAGAGATTGGTGTCGAACTTAGGTAATTATACTTTCTCTACACACTTGCTTGAGGCAAAATCCACCATTTGCAGTCTTCTCTGGTTTAAAGTTTGTTTCTTTTAGGCAAAATCCACCCAAGCAAGTAATTTCTATCAGCCCTACATATAACTTGAGCGTTGCACGAGCAGCACAACATTATATGGACCCAAATGCTGGTAAATGTACTTTTACAAGCATCTGCTTTTGCTGCTGTTCTAGTCTCCAGTTAATTCTAATGTTTTTCTTACTATGACGTAATCCCGGAGGAATGTGTATGTGCAGCTGAATATGTTACATTGGATATGGTGATCTCGGAAACTATGGTGGGTGGCTTGATTGGCAGAGCTGGTTCCAACATATCAAGAATAAGAACTGAATCTGGTGCAATGATTAAGGTTTTTCCTCTTGAGATGCAATGCTGTAAATTCTACAATATTCAGTCTTATGTTTGACATGTTGACAATAGTCATTTTTTGGGCAATGATTTAGTATTTATACCAAAAAAGGTTGCAAATTCTAGATTAAGATGGGTGAATTTGATAAGATGTTCAAAGCCTCTTCATATAGCAGCTCTGTGTGCAAAAGTTACTGTACATCTTGTAAAAAGTCACTCATGCCTTACTATGTGTCCTTACTCTGGAGGCTGGAATACATTTTATACACAGGGGACCAAAGTACTAGGCTAAAGACCATCTAGAACAAAGCCTAAAGGTCAAACAACTGGCTGATGCAGAAGATGATAGGTCCGAACCTGAATATCTTCTATGAAGGACTGCCACCACAAAACATCCTATATTCTTTTTTTCGTTTTCAGCCCATTTGGAGAGCTGACTGGTTCCAACACATCTTGAAGATACAAGCTCAATTTGAGTTTGATGCCTCTGGCAAGCACAAATCCAACCCTAAGAAATTGCAGCTTGTGAACTTTTCTCATACAATGTTTCTATGTACTACAGTTAGCCCTCTGCACAGGACAACAAAAAATGTCTATGAGAACTCTACTGAACAAACAAAACTACCCTACTGATAACCCTTACAGTAAGCCATATAGAGTCATTCACTGAGCCAACATTAGCTTCTGTTTTAGCATAAGATCACTTTTTGTGATTTGGATGTTAGCCTGATAGACAAGGGAGAACTGTTATGTCAGTTGAACAGATTAATATTATATTGTTAGAACAATTTCATTCACTTTAAGGATTTATAGTTATGCTCAGCTGAGCTTCCGAAAGAAGGTGTAAATTGGGAAAATGAAACAAAAAAGTAATACAGAAAATGGAAATAGAAATTGGAACAATTGCCCTAAAATGCTGTGTTGTCACTTTGTAATGGCTTGCAAAAGTATGTTTTTGACAACTTTAGTCTCTGTACCATGTAATTTCATCTTGGATGTTTGTGCTGCATGTGTCTATCTTGTTCCTGGAAGGCAGTAGTATCTTTTGTATTTATATACTTCAAAGACTGTATAACTAGCTGAATACCCCTTCCTTAGCTTATTATTTGTCACAAAATATGAACAAGTTAAATATTTCGTTTTATTTGTCACCTTAAAATGAAATTGCAAGTTTGGAATACTAATGCTGCAATAAAGAGATTTATGCATAAAGTCATAATATAAAGGGTTGGAGGGAGTATCTCTAAGAAATAGTAAGAATTGAGCTTTGAGTTGTGTCATTTAGATGTCTTGGATGTTCTACTCTATTAATATCCACCTTTATGTGTAAGATATCCCCCCTATGTGTTTTAAACCATCATATAATTAATTCTTCTTGGCATCTGTCTCACTATATTATCCTTCATGTCATCTCATTATTCTTCTGGGTTCTTATAATTTGTGTATTTATTGATTTTTCAGCTACGTATGATACTTTCTTGCCGCCGTCTTTAGGTGTCAAGTTGGCAAGTATTTAATGTTGTTTTACATGAGGCTCATTTTGTTTCAACTTTCAGGTTTTTGGTGGAAAAGGCGAGCAAAAACATAGGCAAATCCAGCTTATCGGCACAGCTCAGCAGGTAAGAATATCCTTCTCCTGATTCTGTTTTCCTGCTTATTCTTGGTTAGTGATTTGAAAGTTGTACCATCTAATCTGGGATTTAGTGGACTGCTAATCTAAAACTTTTATTCTTGGAATATTTTTATTTTTGGTTCTAAACTAATTGGAAGTACCACATAAATATACACTATGTTTTTAGCAAGAATTTAATGCTAGAAAATAATACATATCTTCAGATAGATGATGGTATGGTGAACTTGGATAACTTGCACTGCGATATTTTTTTGAAGTTTGTGAATGCGTCCTAGTGGCTTGATTTAATTGTCTTATTTCTCTCTACAGGTAGCTTTGGCAAAACAAAGAGTTGATGAATACATTTATTCTCAACTGACGCAACAACCTGCTGCCGAGCAGTCAGCGTAAATCTCCATCCTCTTTTTTTATATCATCTGTATTGTACTTCACACTTTAAGATGTGATATGAGAACTTGTTCGTGTCTGATTATCTTTGAGTAAAGTTAATTATAGTTTACAAGGAAAAAATACGACTTTGTGCCTACATTAACATGCCTTATTCTGTATATCCTTCTGGCCGCATATTTTAGACTCACACTGGTGAGTAGACAGAGCTCTATACTGGCTAATCAATTATTACAGCTAGACTTAGGCTTATGTAATGAACTGACTATTTTGGCAAGGAAATAAAGAAGGAAGATGATGATATTTGATTGATAATAATGGAAATAACAGAAAATAAAAGATAGATTGCCAAGTTTTCGAGTGACTTGGTCACACTCCCAAAGCTAACCACTACAAGAAACTTCTCCAATATTTTCTTCATGATCTTTTCTCTCCCTAATCTCCTCTATTTATAGTCTACTTGCCTTACTCCTCAAGCTAACATAATAACTAGTGTTTATTACCAATATTGCCCTTGCCCCCTAGGCTAGTCTATTACAGCTTATTAAAGAAAATGGATCCACGGAAAGTAATAAGTGTTGGTGGGAAGAATTGAGCTGCATTCGAGCATCCAACAGAACTAAGGAGTTTTTCTATGGGGTGCCCCTGTATTTGCTGAAAATCTATATTTTACCCTCTTTTTTTTGAAGTATTCAAAGTACCCTTGGGTTTTAGAAATGATTCGATGATGCCTCTACTGTTATCATTTTGTTAATAGATTCAATGAAAGAGATAAATATGTGTTCTAATCTCATATTGGGGCTTGAAATTGATTTAATTAGTCTAAAGTTACTTGATGAATTGGGGAAAAATTGGGTTTAAGTTAACATCTATCCATTTTGTAACAAGAAACTTAGTGAATTGTGAATAATGTGAGGGTACAATGTAGATCTTCAATGAACGAAGGACACCCCCATACACAATGTAGGCGATTATTTCAAGTGGAGGTAATAGTTGGTCTATCTTGAGAGATCTTCAAGATTTATGATTCATTGCACAGTTTGTTGGAATATACATGCATTATCATTAGGTATTTAGATGGCTTAGGATTACTTTGAACATTGTAGAATCCTTGAATAGTTTGATTTCCTGTTATTGTTTCTCCAGTAAAATATCTATTAAAATTGCTACTAATCTTGTATCTGATAAATCTCTTTCATGAGTATGTTGGATTTGTGGATGTATTGCATTTGTGCTATGCTGCAGAATTCTACCAGCTCTTCTACCTTAAACTTGCTTATAGTAAACTTGAGTATACCATCATGCAGATTGCCACAGTGAAGATGAACTTTGCCGTGCGCCCTACCTAATGCTTCTACCCTCTTGTTACAAAGTATCCATGTGTTTTTACTTTTAGGACTACATCTTCTGGTATAACTATGAGCTATAACTTTTGTACCTCGAGGTGCAAGATAGTTGGATCACATTCATAGGCTGTATTTTTTACACTGCTTCAGTTTTTTTTTTTTCTGTTTTAAATTCAAGTTTTGATGTTAGATCAGGTCTTTACTCAGTAGTCCCATTCTTGTAGTTTTTAGGTTTTGCCTCTTGTACTAAAGGTGGAAGACTTGCGTAGTTGATGTATTGAACATTAATATTTAGCATGTACTTAGTTGTGGTGTGTAATAAAAACGTGTTGTTCCAGATTCAGTGATAACAATTAACAAATTCTCGATTCGAGTGGTGGTTTGACAAACTTATTTCAGAGTTTCTAACAATCTTCTAAATTCTTTTATATCTTCTCTTGTAGTAATTACAAATTGTTGTGAGACATGGAGGTGTAAGAATTTTATATGATGAGCCACGTGATTTAATTTCTTATGGTTAGCTGCCAATGTAGTTGTTAAAGTTAGTATTTGAGATAAGTCTAGGTGCCATTAGCTCATTCGCAATTTTTTAAATCACAATAGCGTTACTTTTTCCATAATAAAATGTTACACCATCTTCTTTTCGTAAAATTAGGTTAAAATATTGTTAAGGTGAAAATTTGGTTCCTACGTATATTTAAAAAAAAAAAAAGTTGAAAAATTGTTGTCCAACAAGTGAAAAGTATCAACACAAACATACTAGAAAGATTGATAATCTATTCACTGCGGTTATGATACAAGTTACTTTCAAGATCATAGCCATATAACCCTATCCTCAAAGAGCAGTTAAAAAGATGGGTATTATTTTCTTATGAAGAATGCCTGTTTTGGCGTTTTACAAAACCTCTTCTATTTCATCATGATCAGTAATGTTAGTATGCATCTTTAGTTCTTTACCTTTGTAGTTTGTAGGCGTTAATCATTGAATCTGAAAGAATTGTGAGATTTGTAATGATAAAATGTTGAGAAATGATGTAGTAATGGCTGAAAAATTAAGACGACGGGTCTTGCACCACTGGTTTGCATAAGCATGAAATCTTGATCATGCAAATTCACAGGGTTACGTAGGACTTTGTCTTTGCCTTCTGAGAGCTTTTGCTAGTTTGTTTGCATGTGATAAGGAAATTGCATCACCTCAATATTGTTCTTCTATCTTTTCTTAGAGAAGAGAATAAGCTCCTTTCTTATGTCACTCTCCAGAAATAGTTATCGCATAGAAAAACTACCAAATCAAGAATCAATACGAGGAATTCTTATTTCAATTATAACTGAAAAAATAATTGTATCATAATACAGGAAAATTCACCATTTTTTCCCCTTTGCCAATATGGAGACAAGCTAAAACGTCAAGAAAACTACACCAGAAACATGGGAGTTGCAGCAAGACCATGACCTAAATGTCCAAAATTTACTCATTGACCCTAACCTAAGCTTCCGAGTGATATCAAACTGTCGAATATCCTGTTGTTGTCATACACCTTCCGCAGGGCATTTTTTGCCTTTTCATCAACAGAGAGATCAATAGATCATTCACTGACAAAATTTTGTTGACTAAAAACTCAACTATCCTTCTTCTGAGAAAGTCTTGCACGGTGTCTGAGCTCGGCCCTTTTCCACTGAATGATTAGATGACACATAGAGAAGAGGGTATTTATCTGTGATTGGGGAAGACAAGGAAGTCTCAAGGATTTTTTACAAAATTAGTCCATCAACTGGGAAAAGCTTGAAGCAAGTTAAGAAATACTAACCAAGATTAAGATTGCGATTAAGAGGAGCGGGCCAGACCATAGCACAGAAAGGAAAATGCCATGTGGATCGAAATAGTTCTGAGTAGCAAAAGTTTGCCACTGATTACCCAGGAATCGATTAAGTCTCTCAGCAAGATACACACCAGAAACTGCATCACAATGCCTTGTTATGTCATATTTCAAAAAAAATCTCAAAAGCCTCATGAGGTCTTTTCTGCTTATACAAAACAATGAACTTTTTTACAAGGGAGATATGAATCCTATGCTCAAAACAACTAATTTCTGGGTTCCTGCACATTTTTTTCCATCCAACAATTTGTCAAAAGGAGCACATACAACAAGGGCAATAAGATTGCGATCCTAATCCGGTAATCCCTTTCATCTCTGCTTTCCATCTCTAATACTCTGTGCAATACACACATCAAAAATCAGAACAGGACGAGCAGGCGAGCTATGTTTGACAAAGTACAACGCCTTTTTCTAGCATCCACTCTCAATATGATGGGTGATCCTAACAAAATCACAGACGATCTTCCCGGTGCTTATTAGGAGAAAAATTAAAAACTATCTAAAATTCATTTATCTCTCAAATTTGAAAGGGATTTGTCTTTTGCAGTATGCTTACTCTAATATGATATAAAGGGGGGAGGGGGGGGACAACCTCCCCTCATGGAGGTGAGAAATATTGATGAAGTGCATCCCCCTTCCCCTTCTTTTATCTACAAATAGGAACAGGAGGAACTAAATGTGCCTTAGTTTAAATTCTTAAAAGACAAGTAGGCAGTATGATAATGTCAAATAATTTACCCAACATTAAAAATGAGTACAAGCAGAGAATAGGAAACATACGAGCAAGAAGGAAAAGGCACATTTGGAAGTTGACATGCCTCCTGGAGATGATAGTTACCAGCAATAGCAATACATAGAATCCCAATAAGCCCATTAACCAAGGCTCCTGCATGTCATTTAAGCATCAAGAAAAACAAGAATGAAAAAATTGACAAGAACTTATGAGAAAATTGAATCATTCAACGTCAAGTACTAACACATTTGGAATTTGGGAAATATACGATGATTTATTAAGGAATAAATGACATTATAAATTTCCCAAGTTCGAGGGTGTCTTCTCATAGTGATCCCGGTATATTTTATTTCAAACGGAATGTGTCATCAAGCTTCTATTCACACTTTTTTATTTCAAAAGGAATGTGTCATTAAGCTTCTGGTCCACTCTTTTTCAATTTCAAGAGGAATGTATTACAATTATGTGCAGAATTTACATCTATGCATGGCTTATAGTGCACAGAAAAATTCTGATTACAGTTCATATTGTGCAACTTGCTCATTGTGCTGATTAACATGATTTCTGTGTCAAAAACTTACTTAGGAGAAGCTACAATGTTAAATCTTGTCTTCTTGCTTCTTGGAATCGTATCACGGGTTTTTGACATGTTTGATCTCAATTATAATGGGGTACTTGAATTTGGATAATTTGTTCAGTCACTTGGTATTATTTCACCCCAAATTTCCTGTAGGTGACATAATTTCAAGATTGAAAATAATTTGAAATTAGCACAAGTCAAGAGTTTTTTTTGGCTTTGTACTATGAAGATGGAGTTAATGGTGATTAGGAGCAACTATTTGGTGAGAAATGTTCGGTAGAGAGGTGAGTAGCACAACCTTAGATCAGCATTTTATAACCTTTTGAGAAGGTAACTGACCCGCAAACTTTAATGTTAATTTTTCCTGAAAACATATACCACAAAGAAACAAAAGAGGCAAGCAAATGCAGACATGTTACATAGTATCCTAAACATCCTAAGTAAGGCTGGGGTATAGAGCTGCAATGTTTTAGACACTAACAAGTGACCAGGAAGGCTTACACTCCAAATTACTTCAAGAAGTGCCAGCTCCAACTTAAGGACGCAAGGTGGCCCTTTTTTCAAGTGATTGGTGTCATCCATACTACTCCATTCCAATTATTCACATTTCTGACTGATGAAACAGTGTCTTCATGGAGTTGGGCAGTCAGGTAAACCACCAAGTTTGATGCTATGCCATAGAAGGCCATTCTCTCACATGCTTCATAAGCTATATCAAGAGTAAAAGGAAAACAAATATATGTAGCTAGTCTTAGTTATGTAAGAAAGGTAAATTAATTAATTGTTAATGGAAAAATTCATGTTTCTAAGAAGAAATTTAGTAATTTGCCAAGAAGAAAAGCACAAGCCTTCCATTTACCCGTCTTAGAAACAATTGCGGGACGACCGCGAAGATCCAGAGTTCCATCATGGGTGTAGTCCTTACAGTTGGTTTCTAAATCCATTTTGGGTAGAACTAGAAGAGAAGCTTGTAGTGAGATCACTACTAGGTACTTTATTCCTATCGTTTTCCCTCTTGATCTTTCTTTTCCTTTCTTATTTTGTTTGAGTTGAGGGAGGGAAGTTGGGGGAGTGAGAACTAAGTTTGCGTGCTTGTATTGGGTTTGTTAGAAACATAATGTAGGTAAGATGATAAGCCACACAATATACAAGAGTAGAGATTGTGAGAGTTAGAATATAAATAGCTAGGCTAAATTTTACCTTCCTTTTTCCTTTTTATCCTTTTTCAATCTTTAGGGCTTGCTTGGATTGAAGGTAGTTCATTAAGGGGTAACAAAAGTCAAACTAATGAAAATGAAGGTGGTTAGAGGTGATGAAGGGGAAGAAGTGGTGATAAAAAGATAAGCTAGTGATGGTAAGGAAAAAAGGTAATGGTTAGGGGAATTGTTACTATCTCATTATGGGGGTAGTACTTACCCACCACCCTCCTAGATTAATTGTTACCTTCATTTGGAGGGTAATAGCTTCTTCTTCCCTTCCTTCACATTACAACAAAACCCATCATTCCCTTGCAACCATCTCAACTCACCTTCGTTTTCTCCTTTATTAAGGTGGATTGACTTTTATTACTCCCTTGATCCATTACCCCTAATCCAAGCATGCCCTTAGTGTGTATTAAAAATATGTTAATTGCAATAATTTCAAATAGTTTCGGTTGCAAATAGGACCATCAGCAACTTTTTGTTCACTATCTTGTGGAGTCAAATTTTCAAGGAGATATTTGAATCCTTCGCGTATCAATCCCTCTAAGGCTATGTTCGCTTGGACTGAATTAATGGAAATTCAGTTCAGACAAATTCAGTTAGTTTTCTCTCACAGTTTTAATTCAGTTGAATTCAGTTCAGTCCAAAAGAACAGAGCCTAAGTTTGACATAGTTTATGCTTTATGCATCCTAACCTAAAAAAAAAAGTGGCATCCATCATAGTTGAACCCAAGTCCATCTCTATCATAAAAGCATTGCAGATAGATACAGAAGTTCAAATCATCTAAAATCAGCAATTTAAGCAAAGAAAAAAGTTATTTGCTAATTACACCTGATATTGAGGATTAATCTACCTTTACAAGAGCAAATCAACAGAATAACAAAATCACCTACAACTTTTATCAAACCATATCACATTAACCAAAATATACCAAAAAAATTTGAGATCTTAGCAGTTCAATTGCTAATTTCAAGGTCATTCAATTAACATAACAAAAAAATGAAAAAAAAATAAAAAACTCAAATCAAACGAATTATTCTACCATAACAATTATTATTATTATTAGAGAGAGAGAGGACACCTTCCAATCAATGGCGTGGAAAAAACCGATGAAATTATCGTAAGCGGGGCCCATACCAGAGCGAAACTCAGAAGACAACTTCTGAATAAGATCCGACATTTGATTCAAGTGCTGCTCCATTACTAATCTCACTTCCTCCATCTCTCTCTAAATTGAATTGAAATGCAGATTCCTTCGACCAAGTTTAGGAGAAATCCTGAGTTCAGATTTAGGAACTTAATATAATTATTGTAAATCAAAATGAATGAATTTTCAAACTTCGCTTTTCGTCGATTTTTGTTAAGCTAGTATTTCTTTTTCTCATTTCAGTTGACTTGTGTTTATGTCTTCCAAATTTGCATTTCTAGCGTTAACCTTTTCATCGATTTTTGTTAAGTCTTGGTGCTATTATCTAAGAGCAACTCCAGCGGATGGGGAGAGGTCCAAGCTTGTAATTTGTTAAAAGTTGGAACTACTTGCTTTGTCATTCATCATTGGAGTGGAAAAGAGGTTGTAGCTTGGCAAAACTAAGTAGCTCCACGAAGCATGTAGCTTTGTTTAACTTTTTGTGGACCCTACATGTACTTTTTGTCATTGGAGTGGAAAAGAGGTTGTAGCTTTCCATTGGGAGATGTTGTAGCTTGAAAATGTTGTAGTTTAGAAATCTAATGTGGCACACAAAACTACAAGTGGTTGTAGCTTGTCATTGTAATTGTTGTAACCCGCAATTCTTCAAATCATAATAGCGTTATAAGAAGTTTTTTTTTCATAATGAAATGTTACACTATCTTCTTTTCATAAAATTAGGTTAAAGTAATCATAAGGTGTAAAATTTGTTTCTTTGTATATTTTAAAAAAAAAACAAAAAGAAGTTGAAATATTGCTGTCCAACAAGTGAAAAGTATCACCACACACAAACATACTAGTGTATTTTTTTTTAAAAAGGAAACATACTTTTTTTATAAAGGTAAGGAAAAAAGGAATATTAGGAGATCCTCCGCACGAGGTGAATTCCTAATATGTCGTTTACAATGATGGAATGTAAAACAGAATTTGAACAATCTTCAATTACAAAAGAGGAATCAATCAAATGGCCAACGTTTGTAATCCAGTCTGCTGCTTTGTTAGCCTCTTTATAGATATGTTGAATGTTCCATTGAGAGAACGTAGCTAGGAGATGTTGTATATCCTTGATTATGTTGGCAATCTGCCACGGTGGTGCCCATTTGCCTCGAACAGCGTTAATGATAAGAAGATTGTCACCTTCAATGTGGAGTTGTGTTATACCTTCTTGTATGGCAAGTAGGATACCTTTTTGGAGAGCCATAGCTTCGGCTAGGGATGTGCATGGGTCCAGGACCCTACCCAGACCCTACTGGACCTGACCCTAATTTAAGGGTCTGGGTTAGGGATGGCAATGGATCCTGGACCCGGCCCAAATCCGTGGACCCGGATCCGTTTTTTCGGATCTGGATCCTAAATTTT
Organism: Beta corolliflora; assembly: GCA_947648045.1. NCBI lineage: Eukaryota > Viridiplantae > Streptophyta > Magnoliopsida > Caryophyllales > Amaranthaceae > Beta > Beta corolliflora. Next base: position 110,983 of record CANSZD010001784.1, read on the forward strand.
CGGACCCGTTGGACCTGGGTCGGGTCTGGGTCCAGTTTTCATATTGTCGATCCGGGTCCGGATCTGACCCCAAGACCCGGACCCAGATCCGCGGACCCGTTTTTTTAAAAACCAAGCTGGGCTTCTAAGCCTCTGATTCTCTCAAAACCCAACAATTCATTTCATTCTCACTCCTCCCCTTCAATTCCTAAACCCTAAGTCCCTAACGCCCTTTCACTCCCTCTCTCCAGGGACGCAATACGCCATCAATTCCGGCCACCATTTCCACCGCACCAATTCAGGACACCAGTTTCTTCTTCTCTTCGCCATCCACCGCCAGTTCCGGCCACCAGGTTCTTCTCTTCGCCGCGCCTTCCACCGCTCCAGTTTCTTCTCTTCGCTGCACCAGGTTCTTCCCTTCGCCACGCCTTCCACCGCATCAGTTCTCTTCGCCGCGCCTTCCACCGCACGCCACGCCTTTGTCTTTTTCTTTCTCGTTTGTAATTTCCTAAAAGAGCGCTTGAATTGGATGGGAGGAGTTACTGTAAATGGAGTAGACAACAGTTTTTATTTTACCAATTGTGATTTTTACTTAATTTTTTTTCTAAATATCATACAAGTATCAATTAGTTTTTTATTACTGAATTTGGAATATTGTTGCTGCATTTATTTTTTGAATTGGTAATGTTGTTGCGGTAGATCATTTTGTGGTTTAATTGCGGGCGGATCCGTCTGGACCCGTTTCGACACCGGATCCGCAGGATCCGGGTCCAACCTTTTCAGACCCGTTGGATCCGGGTCGGATCTGGATCCAACGTATGAAAACGGAACTGGATCCGGGTCCACCTGGACCCGGTCCAGATCCGACCCGTTGCCATCCCTAGTCTGGGTCCAACTTTTTCAGACCCTAAAGGTCCGGGTCCGGGTCTGGATCCAAGTGAAATTTTTAGGTTCCATTTCTAAATATTATAGACCCCGACCCTTAGACCCTATACTTATTTAATATATAAGTTTACTTTTTTTATTAAAAAAAAAAAACTGATTTCCTAAAGACCTAAACACTAAAACACAACTCCTCATTTTGAAAACCCTATTTTCACTCAGCAGCCAACTTAGAGAGAGAGAGGGAGGGGCAGTCGCCAGTCATCTCCTCAGTTCTCGTCCTCGCCATCATCTCCTCAGTCCTCGTCCTCGCCACCATCTCCTCAGTCCTCGCCACCATCTTCACGCCAGTCATCATCATCTCATCACGCACTTCACGGAAGTCGCCACCACCCGAGCCACCGCTGTAAATTCACTCCACTGCTGAATTTCACGCACTTCACGCCTACTGGTATTCTTCCTCTTTTTTTTTTTTACTACTAATTATTGCTGCAATTTCAGTTCAGTTGACTATAGTTGTAGGTAGCTAATAAAAGAATGGATAAAGTGCAAATAGAACCAACAAAAAAAGCCTTTTATTCTTTTTTTGGCAACGAGCCTTTTGTTGAATGTTCAGTTGTTTGTTGATTGAATAATTAGCGGAATGGGCTTCATGGCCCATCGATCTATAACAGCAGAGTGAATTCGGTCAAGTTTCAGTAGATTAGGCTTGGACCCTAGACCCTATAAACCCTAAAGGTCTAGGTCCGGGTCTAATTTTTCCAGACCCTTAATTAGGGTCCGGGTCTGGGTCTGTAAAAAAAATTTAGGGCTCGGGTCTAGGGTCCAGTTGGACCCGACCCAGACCGACCCTTGCCCATCCCTAGCTTCGGCTATGTAGACTTGGGCAGTTCCTAAGTTGTATGCACATGCTTTGATGAGGGAGCCTTGCGAGTCACGGATTATAACCCCGGCAGAAGTAGAAGATTTTCGTACTGGAACCATCGAAATTGAGTTTGTGGAAGGAAGGTGGTGGAGGGGACCACACAACGTGAAGCAGTCGTGGGTGCGCTAGAGGAGCAGTGGCGGAGTTGGAGGTTGATGAAGAAAAAAGGGAACCTGTAGAATCAAAATGGTCAATAGTGGTCCTTAAGGACCATTCAGTATGAAGAAACTTCGCTTTATGGAAAATCCAGTTATAGTTGTACTTTTGAGTATTAAAAATGTTATCATTCCTTTCTTTCCAAATAGTCCATAGAAGGTAAATAAATTTGGTAGTTTTATGTTTGTCTTTTCTGAGAGAAGTCAAAAATGTGAGAAGAGGTTGTTTAGGTGGGGAGAAACCAAGCCATGTTTGGAGATCATGGAGTAGCCATAAATGGATAAGTTTGGGGCAGGACCCAAATAGGTGGTCGATAGTTTCCTCTTGGTTATTGCATATAGCACATGTATTTATTGGTAGAATGTTCCTTTTGTGGAGAATACTTCTGAGCCCAATGCTGTTATGGCATATTTGCCAAAGTAAGATTAACAATTTGGGCGGCAGATCTAGTTTCCAAATCCATTTGAAAGACCATTTGTATCAATTAGAGTTGAAGTTGTGCGTTATCTAGGTGGCCGATTTCACTGTAAATTCTCCGGTAGGAGTTGGACCCCAGATGGGAGTATCTTGGCTTTGAGTGCAAGGTAACGATATTCCTTTGATCTTGGATAAAATATTCGTTGGTAGCAGATTGGTTAGTTTTGTCTCAATCCCATGTACCAGAAGGCAGGATGAAGTCACTAAGTTTTAAATTTAGGTCAATTAGGTTAAGAGGAATATTGGCCATAGTTACTAAATTTTCATGTGAAAGCCGATTATCCAACCAGAAGTAAATATTGTAGCCATTTCCTATCTTCCATCTTATACCTTTAAGGAAACATACTAGTGGTATTGTGAGTATGTGGTAGTGTATATATGTTGACATATACTTCCTAGCCATATACATCTGTTTTTTAATAAGTGACACGTTTTCCTTCTAGAGAAATGTCATAATAAGTGGCACATAGCTCAAAGTAGTAAAAAATACTTCTCATTTATTACATCTTTGCCATCATTTAATTGTTTCACCTACTCACTTTATCAAATACTCAAATTTGATTGGTTATATAAGTGGTCTCAACTTTCTCTCTCTAAGTTCCTTGGTATTCCCCCACTTTCTCTCTGTGTCACTTATTAAAAAACATAGGAAGTATGTCCTCCATTTTTTACTAGTGGCATGTTGCAACCTAAAATCTCAACAGACAATTTTGATAAATTAATATATAAGCTTACATTTTTGTAAGAATTTTAAAAAGTTTATATCTAAAAAATGCATACTGAGATGAATCTAACAATATTCAGCATAATTATATATTTTCATATATACTTCCTTCATTCATACTTGCATCATTTCTTACATCAACAATATTTACTCTCTGAATCCCTTCTAGCACATATGATCCCTTTTTTTATCTCTCTAAATCTATCCTCTCCTAACTAATTGTTTCCATATTATATGATGCAAGTATAAAAAAAACAAAGTAATAATGAAAAAAAATTAAAATTTACAAATTTAACCTCTAAAATTCAGATGAAATGTTGCAACCAACCAACATAAAAAATTAAAATTATACCCCCTCTAAAATTCAGATGAAATGTTGCAACCAACCAACATAAAAAATTTAAATTATACTTTTTTTTTTGCTCTTCCTATTTGGAATCTTGACACTATTTACAATTAGAGAATCTTCTAAATTCTTTTCAATATATATTAAAAAATATAGTCATGTGAGGTCTTGTTTGGTTCGTCTTAATGAGTACTTTATTAATATTCAATCGTTATAATTTTTACTAATATGTAATGAAAGATATTTAAGGTTAAATAAGTGCATTGGCAAACGTGCACAATCAAATTAGGAAGAACAAAAAAAGAGGTAGTACTACCTCTGTTTTTTTTTAGGTGCAACATTTGCTTTTTGGCACTATTTATCAACCAACTTTATTAAGTAATCTCGCACCATTATATAAGAGAAAACATAGTCAAGTGGGGTCTTATTAGATTCGTCTCAATGCGATGATTCCAAATATCAAATTTTTATAATTTTTACTTACACCCAATATGAGATATTAACGTTCAAATAAGTATGCCTTAGAATGTGAAAAGGCGAAATGTTCAGAACTAAAAAACAGAGGAAGTATTATATAAGGATAAAATAACATAACTCTAAGCTCTTTTACATGATTTCTTGAATTATCGTAAGCCTATGAGTCGTATAACTGGTCTCTGCAAATTACAATATTGACTTTTGTCACTTTTGAAAACTTCTCTCTCCCTAAAGTGGGCTGACAACCGTGAGTCAATCAATCCCTCTTCGTATTCATGCATTAACCTCGTACAAGGGATATAATGAGATGGTAACAACTAAAACCTTGGCAAATTGCTGAAAGTGGTATCTCGGAGAGAGTATGCATATAATCTCTCTCTCTTGAAAAAAGGACAAACTTTGATACTACATCCCTTATTGAAGAGATAAGTTCCATGAAAACTCAGCATCTAGCAAATATAATGCTCTTCCAAAATCTTGTGAATGATCTCAAAAGGTAAAGACACAAGTGTTTCTACTGCTCACTAAAGACTAGGATGAAAAGAGCCAATATCTTCAAGATCAATCAGACCTATTTCTTGGCAGCATCCTCCTCTGCCTTCATCTTCTTCTCCCATCTACGCTTCTTGTAGTCAAGCAACATTTGTGGCATCTTCTTCATCAATTCAGCAGTTTGAGCCCGCTTCTCGGCTGCAATTCGGTCAACCTTATGTCCTTTCCTCTTAGTTTTCATTTCTTTCCTCTCCGGATCATAGGGCCAGTCTTGTCCTGCAACTAGAACTTCTTTACGGAGTCTAGCACGGTGACGAGCACTTATACCCAAAGGCTTCCATGCCCCGAGCTCCCAGTAACCCCAAACACCTTTGGTAAGCTCGTCTTTATACTTCACTAGCTTCTCTTGCCAAGGATATTGGTATTCAGTGGCTGCTTTCGCTACGGTTTTCACAGCCTTGCTTGCCATAAATCCTGATGATCAACCACAGAGTCTGACAATTTGACAATTTGATAGATGTGTAATGGTTAGAAACTAAAGACATGTAAGACTAAATGACTAGAAGAGGGAATACATCATAGCCTATAGCCCTATACCCTATAGTATGTTCTTCACATACGTATTAATGCATCAATATGTATAGCTTCCTACTGGCCATTATTTTAAGAAAAAATCACAGTTATGATCAATTTTAACCAGGTTTTCAGGCATATTTTGAATTTCAAAAGTATTTCACAAAATTAAAAGTCAAAAAGCGATAAAACATCCTGGCAGAAACTTGTAAATCTGACCCAAAAAAAATCACTTTTAAAGGCAACTCCTAAGATTCCAACCTTTCCTGTACAACAAATACTAATGCAAACCATGCTAACAGGACTTAAACTTCCAACCTTTTCTGTACACCAACATAACATAGACGAACATATACTAATCGTTGCTAGAAAAAAAAAGAACATTACGATATACACCATCTAGTTCAATAAAAAGATATAGTCGACCATCAGACTTTTTCCCTGAACTAATCGTTGGCGTGCTGCAAAAGATAAGCTACTCCAAAACATAAAGTCATCCATACAAATCACAATAGCAAACTGACGCTAAGCCATGTACAGAAAGAAACACTAGTACCTCATAATATCTAGAGAAAGATAATGACCAGAAAGCAATTCCAAATAACTTTGAGCATCTCAAAACACTCCATCTAGACCATTTCTATCCCCATCCGACATAAATCATTATTCTATTCCATCATTACAAGTGAAAGTCACTTCCCATACAACATTCTTTGGTTTCAAGGTACTTCCTTTCACAGAAGAAGTTCCGAAACCAAAAATTACGGCTGTTTCACAACAGATTTAAAGTCACAGAACTTAAAACGAAACAACTAGCAGCCGTGACCGAATCACCGCGGAACCTTCTGTTCAACGAGTCTAACTTCACTACGAAAGTAGTCGTTCTGCCATCATTGTTTTTCTATGAGTAAATATGAAACTAATTTTTGTTTTCCAGTCATTTGGAAAAGTCCTACAACAATGCATAACCTTATAAAAAGATAAAGTTGATAACAAAAAAACGATCTCGCTCTCAATCTAAGCAACTTGTTTGATTTCATATAAAGAACATACATATGTTAAACCAAGAATAACACAGATGAAAAAAAAATTGCATAGCTAATTATGCCCAACCCTAACTAAATAAGGTGCAAATCAAGAAATTAGGATAAACCTAATATCATTCTCACAATCTTTTGTCGAGGAGGAAGAGCAAACTCTACTACAGGAATGTGCAAATCTGGAATTTTTTTGAGCGAGCATACTAGTGATGAAAATGAACAAAATTCTTACTCAAATATTTGATGGTAGACTACAAAATTGAAATCTTAGAACTTAGAATAGTAAAATTAGTCCTAAACAAACCTTCGATTTTCTGGAATCGTCGAAAAAATCCTTCAATTTCTTTCCTCGAAAAGTAACATGAATTGATGCTGGAACTACGAAGTTCGAAATCGAACTTTTTCGATAGAAATGAAAACTGGAATGAAATCTGTAATGAGAGAGATGAAATTTCGCTTCTGATTGCAACAAATTCTTCGGATTGGAATTTGGAGGCTTAGGGTTACAAACTTTTCTTTTCTTTTTTCGTTTTTCTCTATCCCTTTACTCTTCCTTAAAATTGTGGGGTAGCTCCAAAATCTTGTGTCCAATAAATTATGTACCACTTTTTTCTATTGATTGATTATTATTGCCTTATTTGGTATATAAAAGTTTGGGGTAAAATTAGATGTTTAACCTCATATTAGAGGATAATCAATCTTCAAATTTGAGTGTTTAGTAAATAGAAGTTTCAATTAGCTGATTGAGCCAAAAAACCATTTTTTGATAAAGCTAGGGGATGAGCTTTTTGACATTAGATGTTTGACAATAAGTGGGCCAATTACATTTAAGTCCTAAAGTTTTTGAAAATTACATTAATAACAATAAAAAAGTACAACAATAAATTATACACATGTCATTATTGGTCATTTTATACAATTATGTAGCTATATCAGTTACTTACCAAATACATTTATACAAACAACTAATAGAATTAGCAAGTCAAAACAACTTATACAATCATCTAACAGCTATCCGCTAATTGCCAAACATGGCCTATATATTTTAAAGTCCAATAAAATGTGTTACAAGCATCATAATAAATAATAATAACAACCAATTATATAGAGTGACACACAATTTATGAGACAAAAGAGATGGATTATTCATAATTTTTGAGTATTGACATTTATTTGATTATTTGTAAAACTATTTTTGTCAAATAATTTAACATAGATGTCAATTAGAGAAATTATTAAAAGTAAAGGGAGTACGTACTCAAACTTTCATGAGTTTCATCTATAGCATTATCTTATGTGGTCGACTATACAACAAAAAAATAAAAATAAAAAAGAATTACCTCATGGTGAGAGGAAAATATTTTTTTCTTTTTAGCTGTTCCACAACGTAGATAATGAGAAGTTACGCAATTTTAAAATAAAATTGCCTTATTAGGATCGCCATAATTAAATTAAAGTTTTACTCATTCAAAGTTTTTGTTAATCTAACCAATTTTTTGGTTATTTTTTTTATTTTTAGCTAAATGCACATATATGGCATTTAAAATATATTTGAATTTCGGATATTATACTACACAAAATTCCAATATTATATGAAAATCGAATTCCAAATATTATTGTACAAGGGAGAAGAATGGAATTCGAGAGGTGAAGGATATAATGTGGAGGAAAGGGAGAGGTGGATGAGAAAGTGTGTAGGAATTTTATAAGGATAAAAGCCAAAAAGTAAAATTTAATTCATATTTAGGGTGAAATACGGTAAATTTGAAAAGAACTGCAAAATAATATAATAATGAGGACAACATTAGGATAAAAGCCAAAAAGTAAAATTTAATTCATATTTAGGGTGAAATACGGTAAATTTGAAAAGAACTGCAAAATAATATAATAATGAGGTCAACTAATGTTGTTTCAACATCACAAGATATAGCTAGATGAGCAAATAATGTTGAAACATTTATTAGAATAGGGAGTAGAACGCCTAAAAGCCATGTTCGTAGTCAAAATTGAGATTAGGGCTGTTAATGAGCCCCGCATAGGCATAGAGCCTGAGCTTGATGTTGTTCAATTTGTACCGCTTGCATATGAGCTCGAGCCAGTTCTTGTAGACCCTTTTTTATATTTAAGTTTATAGGTTTAACTTTCCTTAAAGCTCATTTAGAGTTTATCAAATAACCAATTAAATATTATTTACTAACTTGTTGTGCTTTGAACTTCTCACAACTCACAAGTATTGTTCAAATTTTTTTACTATTGATTCAATTTAAATTTTATACTATTTAAATAAAATAGTTAAAAATATTTCAAACTTGTACACGGATCTTTCAAGTCAAACTTCGTTGTGCTTTACTAACAAAAAAATTTCGTTGAACTCGAATAATTATCGATCTAGCTTTCCCCTAATATGAGATGACAGATGGGAAACATTAAACTCAGCATAACACGTAGACATGCTGTAATATTAGCATCAACTTAATACATATCAATGACAGAAATTTTGCCTCGTAAATTCAGTTTTCCAAGTCCTCTTATAAGTACCATGTACATATTACTTGAACGAACACGCAAAGTTAGCTTGGTGAATAAACAACCTATGGAAACTTATTACTAGAAGATGCTGGATCAATTGTCTCAAAGAACCCCTCTAGATGTTGTGTCCGAGCAATGTTAACGGACTACTTAACATTTTCTCCAAAGCCATTAATTCACTGGTTTTATTTCTCGTAACAAAAGAAACTTAAAAAAAGAAAAAATTATCAAAAAAAACCTTTTAAAAGTTTAATTTTGCGAAAAAAAACATTTTAAAACATTCTTTGCAGAAAAAAACCACAAACCTAATTTATTTTGCAAGATGAAACCTATATGCATTTTCCGGTGTGGTTTTTGAGATGCATATGGGTTGTGCTGCAGTTAATGGAAATAGGGGTGGCGGACCCAGGAATTTGAATCTGGGGATACGGAATTACGGATGTACAACAAACACAAAGTAGTGGAAAAAATTTCACAAAAATTGTTCAATACATAAGTTTTACCACCAAAATATCCAAATATCCATAGTCATACAACCAATAATTTTAAAAATTACATAAGGTTATTTGATTGTCAATTTCAATATTTGATTTCAATTTCGAATTTCAATAAGCAAGTCCTAACTAATTAATGAACAATATCAACATTCAACCATTTACATCTAAATATTCAATCAATCTAAGAAACTAATATATATAAACGTATAAAGTTGGAAAACATAAAAATTGAAGAACACAAATAAAAATCCTAACACAAATTATAAAACTTACTGTGTATTGCGACTGAAGTGCACTGCGCGGCGGCGTGGCGCCTCCTCACCGCGTGAGCGACTGAGCGTCGGTGGTCGGACAGCCGGATTGCGCTTCGGTGGTCGGCGACGAAGACTTCGTGTATTTGACAGTTTGAGAATTAAGAGAGAGAGAAAAGAGGAACTTGAAAGAGAGAGAGAGGGGCGTGAGAATTAAGGAGTAACTAGTATTTGGGCCCGGGCGTTGCCCCGGGTGGTATTGTCTTCCAAACTTGATATGTATTTTTTTCCATTCGCATTAAAATATATTAAAGAAAACTCAACATTTAAAAGGTACAAATATAATACTATGGACACTTAAAGCATGATTAAGAGTTGGTTGAGATGGTAATTGTGCCATGTATAATAGCAAGAGGTCACGTGTTCAAATCTTGTTGCAAGCCAATTTTACTTTTATTAATTGACATGACATATGTACACATTGGACAATTCTAGTAGTGTAACAGAGGTGCCACATGGCGTGTAGACGTTGTCACGCACGCCTTTTAATATATTAGTATAGATTACCTGTGTTTTGGTTTTCGCTTCCCGCTTCTCTGTTTTCCTATTTTCCAGCGTGATTTTTCTTTTTTTTTTCTTTAAAAGCTGGTTTTTAAATTGGGGGTACAACTGTACCTCCATGTACCCCTTTGGGTCCGCCTCTCCCGTTAAAGGAAGCAGGCATCATATCTGTTTGAGAATAAATGAAAGGTGCACGCATCATATCTGTAGAACAAAGCTTTGGCTCCTTGGTTTACTATCACTCCACTGCATCTCTCCGTCCAAGGGTCGAATCCCACCTATGACCTTTTTTAATTTTTTCAGCTTTTTATTATTTTCCTTTTTGGGTTTTCTTTGTTTTCAATGATTTTGAAATAACTTCCTATTTTGGTTTTCTTTTGTTTTCAATGATTTTAAAAAAACTACCTAATCTTAAGTGAGTTTTCTTTCCTTCTCATATAAAGTAACTATGTTTTCTTTTGCTATTTCATACCCCTCGACTTTATATAGTTGTACTCTTTTTACGTTTACATTGTTCATTTTTACCGCACTTCGACTATAAAGTTACTAATATATAAGAACAAATGTTATTAATATATATATTCTATTTTACATAAATTGTACGAATCGACAAAGTAAGATAGTTAAAGATATTAGAGGTTTATAAAGTAGTGCATTTGTAAAATCAAATGTAAAAGTAAAACTGTTAAAAAACGGAAGGGTTATGTTATTGCCTTTTATTTTTTCACATTTCAAACCCAGGAACATATTAAAGAAGTAATCCAAAAGGCCAAATCACTTACACAATTTCGTAATCCAAACCCAGACTCCAACTGATAACTTGATGATGAGGATGACGTGATAAATTTAAGAAGCAAGATATGACTTAGTTTAGGAAGACATGTTATAAAAAGATAACCATCAATGCACTAGGTATATTATAAAAAATGTAAGCTAAAATGAATCCAGATTTCATGAGCAGTTAAAAAATAGTCATATTCAGCAGAACTTTGACCATTAATATCTCTAAATCAATATATGTAGAGACTAGAAATTGAGATTGGGGAGGGCCCGTATTTATTAGTTCGACCAGGGCCTCCAAAATGTCGGGAACGGGCCTGAAAGGAAGATAGAAAGGTCACCCCTATGCATCTCAAAAACCACACCGGAAAATGCGTATAGGTTTCATCTTGCAAAATAAATTAAGTTTGTGGTTTTTTTCTACAAAGAATGCTTTAAAATGTTTTTTTTCGCAAAATTGAACTTTTAAAAGTTTTTTTTGGCAAATTTTCCTAAGAAAAACTCTTTTAGATGTGAGAATACAAAAATAGAAGCTAATCTTATTCTCCAATCAACCAACTAGCCATATGAAGTTCATGTCAATACTCAATACTCCCCAACTTCATAGGCATGCTAGCGACTATGAACCGGTAGAGAAATTGGCTACATATACGCAATGTGATTAACGGAATTTCATTTGCATTCAAATGAAGTGAATGCAATGGGATTTTTTTTCTCATAGGATAAATTCAAGGACTCATACAAAGTATACAAACTTATCTAAGAAATTGATGGCCAGTAAAAAAAAAATTGGTGAGTTGTGTATATCTAGCATTAATATAATAACTACGAAGTACTATTATCATTCAAGAACTTTAACTTTTAAACCATCTAGTCAATCTATCTTACCTAATGCAATAAGCAAGGCCACCTCTCAGGATTATATCAGTTTCTTATATTCAAGACTTCAAGTACAACCCGAATTATTCTTTCTTCTAATGTTCTTATATGTTAAATATGGGCCTGGGCTGCATCCATCACAAGGAGAAAGAGTCCACTTCACAAGACAAAGGAGGTTTCACCTTAAAACCATATGGCAATAAGGGGAGTAGCCCCTTTGCAATATAAAGTGAACCCATCTATCTTCTTTTATCAATGTGGGACACTCACATGTGTTGTGCGCTATACATCATAGCTTCAACATGTGTTGTGCGCTATACATCATAGCTTCAACACTCCCCCTCACATGTGATGTCCCTTTTTCAATTGGTCCAGAGTAAATTAACGGTACCAGCCGTGGGCCTGACTCTGATACCATGTTAAATATGGGTCTGGGCCGCACACATCACAAGGAGAAAGAGTCCACTTCACAAGACAAAGGAGGTTCCACCTTAAAACCATATGGAAATAAGGGGAGTAGCCCCTTTGCAATATAAAGTGAATCCATCTCTCTTCTTATATCAATGTGGGACATTCACATGTGTTGTGCGCTATACATCATAGCTTAAACACTCCCCCTCACATGTGAGGTCCCTTTTTCAATTGGTCCAGAGTAAATTAACGGTTCCAGTCGTGGGCCTGTCTCTGATACCATGTTAAATATGGGCCTGGGCCGCACCCATCACAAGGAGAAAGAGTCCACTTCACAAGACAAAGGAGGTTCCACCTTAAAACCATATGGCAATAAGGAGAGTAGCCCCTTTGCAATATAAAGTGAACCCATCTCTCTTCATTTATCAATGTGGGACACATATGTTGTGCGCTATACATCATAGCTTCAACATTATATTTTCAAAAAGCATGCATTTCCTCTGCTGTTCTAAACACATTTTTTTTAATAAAAGTAAGGAAAAAAGTAATATTAGGAGACCCTCCGCACGAGGGGTATTCCTAATATGTCGTTTACAATGATGGAATGTAAACCAGAATTTGAAACATCTTCAATTACAAAAGAGGAATCAATCAAATGACCAACGTTTGCAACCCAGTCTGCTGCTTTGTTAGCCTCTCTGTAGATATGTTGAATGCTCCATTGGGAGAACGCAACTAAGAGATGTAGTATATCCTTGATTATGTTGGCAATTTGCCATGTAGGTGACCATTTTCCTCGAACAGCGTTAATGACAAGAAGATTGTTGCCTTCTATGTGGAGCTGTGTTATACCTTCTTGTATGGCAAGTAGGATACCTTTTTGTAGAGCTATCGCTTCAGCTATGTAGACTTGGGCAGTTCCTAAGTTGTAAGCACGTGCTTTGAGGAGAAAGCCTTGCGAGTCACAGATTATAACCCCGGCAGAAGCGGAGGAGTTGCATACTGGACCATCGAAATTTAGTTGTGGAAGGAAGGTGGTGGAGGGGACCACGCAACCTGGATCAGTTGGGGATGCGCTGGAGGTGGAGGGGTGGAGTTGGAGGTTGATGAGGAAAAAGGGGAACCTGTAGTATCAAAATGGTCAATAGTGGTCCTTAAAGACCATTCAGTATGAAGAAATTCTGCTTTATGAAAAATCCGGTGATGGTTGTACGTTTGATTATTAAAAAATGATATAATTCCTTTCTTTTCAAATAGTCCATAGAAGATAAAAAAATTTGGTTGTTTTATGTTTGTCTTTTCTGAGAGAATGCAAAAACGCGAGGAGAGGTTGTTTAGGTGGGGAGAAACCAAGCCATGTTTGTAGATCGTGGAGATGCCATAATTGGATAAGTTTGGAGTAGGACCCAAAGAGATGATCGATGCAGTTTCCTCTTGGTTATTGCATACATCACATGTATTTATTGGTAGAATGTTCCTTTTGTGGAGAATACTTCTGACCCCAATGCTGTTATGGCATATTTGCCAAAGAAAGATTAACAATTTGGGCGGGAGATCTAATTTCCAAATCCATTTAAAAGGCCATTTGTACATTAGAGTTAAGGTTATGCGCTAGCCAAGTGGCCGATTTGACAATGAATTCTCCGGTAGAGGTTGGACCCCAGATGGGAGTATCTTGGCTTTGAGTGCAAGGTAACGGTATTCCTTTAATCTTGGTTAAAATATTCGTTGGTAGCAGGTTGGTTAGTTTGTCCCAATCCCATGTACCAGAAGGCACAATAAAATCACTAAGTTTTAAATTAAGGTCTATTTGGTTGAGGGGAACGTTGGTCATAGTTACTAAATTTTATTGTGAAAGCTAATTATCTATCCAGAAGTAAATATTCTGGTCATTTCCTATTTTCCACCTTATACCTTTTCGAATAATTTCACTTTGAGCTAGGATTTTGCGCCAGATGTGAGAGTCGCTATGCTTTGGTTTATAAGTGAAGAAGCTCTGATTCTTGAGGTATTTTTTTTCTTACAAAATCCACTTCCTATTTCCTATTTCCTATTTCACTTGTTATATGTATCGTGCAATACATGTATGATATATGTACAATATATGTGCAATATATATGCAATATAGACATAAATATTTAAAATTTGTCGGAATTTAAAGTTTTAGATTTTCAATTGATAATTTATAAACTTATGAAATAAATTTGTTGTGTTATACTTCAAGCTTGATTTTTTAAGGCTAAAAAAGTATTTATAAACTTGTTTAAATGATTTTGAGAAGTAATTATATCTATGTTTATCTAAGAGTTAGTTTTGATTGACTTGAACCCACTTGAATAAATTATTAGCTCCGCCATTATTGCACCTGGCACCTACCTTATATCTTCTGACTTATATATATATATATCTGCATGTATTTCGATGATATCATACCCATAAAACAAACTGCCTTCCTTTCATTCTAAATTTCTCTGCTCATTCCATTCTTTCTCAGTAACAACACGACTTCCTAAATTTCTCTACTTCAACCATGTCATCATCTCTAAGAAATCTTGTCTCACTTTCTCCTTGCCTTACTAATTTCGCCTACGACATATTATTGTTGGTTACCTCGTTCACCTTAGCACACTCCATCGATATACAAGGCCAAGCTCTTGTATCATGGAGGAACACCTTAAACACCACAACAAACACATTCGATTCCTGGGACCTTTCAAACCTAAATCCTTGCAACTGGTTTGGTATTCGGTGCAATGAAAATGGACAAGTTGTTGAACTAGTTTTGCAATCGATTGATTTGCATGGTACATTGCCTTCTACTTTACAACCCCTTAAAAATCTTACCATCCTTATTTTATCATCCACAAATCTCACCGGCAACATCCCGAAGGAGTGGGGTCTGGGGAGCCATTCTTTCTTCTAATGTTCTTATATTTTCAAAAAGCATGCATTTCCTATGATGTTCTCAACACAATTGGGATTAACATACGCAGCTACCTCCACCTTTTTTCTTTTTTCCAAGCTCTTCCTCCTTATATAAACCATATAGGCAAATCTTTGAACCAAGTATATAACTGTAACTGAACATTATATCATATAACAAGATTACAGACACAAGTATATACGTGAACAATTGAACAAGAAATTTAGAACTTTTTCTCTTATTATTATATCATATGGTTTTATTTGGTAAAACACCATTCCAAATTAGAGGGACACTTTTCGCGGGTAACCGAAAAGACGCATCATTGAAGTTCAAAGTTAACCAAACACCTGCACTTGAGTGGAAAAATAACTCCAATGCTAAAACCCAAGAACCCTTTGTAACTTAAATTTGTAACTTAAATTTAAGTTTTGCGGGGATATACTGGGCAGGTAATAGGGGGTTTTGTGGGGATATACCTCACTAATTTTTTTTTGGGGATATACCAACCTAAATTTAAGTTTTGTTAAAAGGTACCAAAACACTATTATTTCACGGCGAGAAAGTCAAATTTCCGGCCCTTGACTTGGTAACTTAACCCTAATTTATACCCTATAGCACAAATTCAAACCACATAGTACAATTGAAGAACACAAGAAGTAAATTGAATTGAGATTAAAGCTAAAATAAGACATCATACCTTGCAATTGATGATTTTGGGTTGCTCTTTCTTGCTGAATTGAAGAACGTTCTTTTTCAAGGTTTAAGGAGAGGGAAATGTTAAGGGACGGAGTTGATTATTAAGGGAGGGAATTCTTAAAAAAATTGTTAAAAAAAAAACATTTCAATAGTATGCGCGTGGTTGAGGGGGTAAAACACAACATTTGTGGCTCACTTGCGAGTTCCTACCAAGTCAAAGGCTGAAAATTTGACTTTGTCGCCGGAAATAGTGTTTTTGGTAGCTTTTAACAAAACTTAAATTTAGGTTGGTATATCCTCACAAAAAAAAAATTGTGAGGTATATCCCCACAAAATGCCCTATTACCCTGATATATCCCCGCAAAGAACTCTAAATTTAGTCCAGATAAAGTTCCTCTCAATACTCGCCCAACTTTATAGGCATGCTAGCTAGCTAAGATGATGAATAACCAGCAGCATCTCAAGATCATAACACAAGTATACAACTCAAAGGTCCATCAAACACCAAGATATATAATTCCACGCACAAAACAAAACAAAAGAAAGTAACCCAAAACTAATGAACAAGAACATTAGAACTTTAAGAAAATAACGAAACTGATGAACAAGAAACTTAGAACTTCTTTATTATTATTACAAAGATGAGCTTATTATTATCTTGATAAGTTAAAAAGATTGGTTTAAGAAGGCAAAAAAACCCTCTATATGAGGGGAAAACGCCATGCTCCCTCAAGATGGTGGTCTCAAATTAATGACACACTTTTTGTGGGTAACCAAAAGGAAACCCACATCAGCAAGCTCGAAGTAAACCTAACCAGTTACAACGTACAACCTAAACTCCAAAAGAGTAGCACATCTAATACAACTTTAATATGAGTACCAAACATAAAAGTATAAAACAAAACTAACCAAAAGCCATACTAGAAATTAGGAATATAGTAGAACTTAATAATCGTTTTGCAGTAGCCGAGACTTATATTTCCCTTGAAGTGGAGCAAGACTAGAATAATAACCGGAGTACTCGAAACCTTGCTTATGATTATTGCTACCTTGTTGGACCTGTTGATGGTAGTGCTGGCGATCGCCGCTACCGCCTCCACTGCCTTGCGTTGTTCTTGGAGTGGATGCATGGATAACGTTGTTGGTACGTACACTCGTACTAGAAGTAGCAGGATGAACTTGAGAATCTTGTTTAGTCTTATTCTTCCTTTTGCCTGATTTCTTTAAATCAGAACCACGACGTGTTAACCAAACCATCTCACGAGACACAATTTCTCTAACTTTAGCCATTGCTAATTTGAAGTGAAATTAACTGAGAACTTCAGGGTTGTGATCATATGTTTAACCTTTTACCGAGGACTACTCTTATTTTATACTTCCTTCCGTTCCAAAATAAGTGAAACACTTGTCTCAAAAAGTTCTCTCACATAAATGGGAGAAGTTGTTTCATTTATTTTGAACTGAGAAATATATATATATATATATTATATATATATATATATATATCTCTATTCTATATGTGAAGAGAGGTAGGACACCAAAATATTAAAACGCCAATTTTACCCTCACTATATTAAGCAAATTATAACAAAACCTTTACAAGAAAAAATAGAAAAAAGAAAGCAAGTGTAACTAACTACTTCAATTAAACAAAAAAACAAAGTTAAAAAAAGAAAGTATGCAGTTACTAGAACACAAATTAGTTTAAACCTCTAAAAGTCTCTATCATAACTCAAAACAAAGAGAGAGAAGAAGACTAACGCTCTTCCTGCCCCCTTCATTCTTCAGCAATTCACAAAACTATTTCCAGTTTTTTCTCCCCTGTTTTTATTTTTGGGCGTTCTTGGTTTTATTTCTATGTAATATTTTGCTTTTTTCATTTTTCTGGAATGCTTTTATTTTTTTAATCTTGCTAATTTAATATTATTGGTTATTGGGTAGCAGTTAGAATCATAAAATTATCATTATCCTCATAAAAAGAGATTTTTTTTTTTGTGATATGTTTAGTATATTATACTAGGTTTTTGTTCTTACTGTCATGATCTATAAAAGAGATTATCAAAATCATTTTTCAAATAAATTATTACTAGATACAATTACGCAATAAATTTTACTTTGATAGCGATTTCGCACGCATAGCGTGCATATAAGGCTAGTATATATATATAGGAGGATACCAATACATAATCCAAATTTGATTAGGACTTAAGAATATCCTATAACACTAGGACTCTAATGACGTGGCAACAAATCTCTAATGATTAGGACTTAAGAATATCCTATAACACGATATCTGTTTGACCGCTAATTAACACCGCAGTTAACTAACTAACTAAGTTCACCTCAAAAAAGAGCTTAACGACTTGATAAAGCTAGAGAAGAAAATGGTTTGACTTCCTAATCTAACTTCATTACAAATAATCAACATAATTATAGAGGTTTCCATTCACATAATAGCTGGACAAAACTAAAATTAATACTCCCTCCATCTCAAAATATAGTTCTTGATTCTATTTTTTTCACGAGAATTAAGGTAAGTAGAATTTAAGAAGGATAATAAAGATTTTTTTGTTTATTTCAATAAATGTTGTATTTTTTTTTTTAATAAGGTAAGGAGAAACATTGACAAGTTGGGGGAATAAAGGGGATCCCAACTTGCTTAGGGTGAGAATCAATCCCAAGATCTCTTGAAACCGGGAGGGAATTAAGCTCTAACCACTAGGCTATCCCTCACTCTTAATAATAAATGTTGTATGGGAATAGATGATTTTAGGAGAGAGAAGGGAGAATAATTGGTGAAAGAGCATTAAATGTAACCCTTGGGGTGAATAATCAAAGCAAAAAAATAATTTCAAGAAGCAAATAAATGATGGGGACACGGTTTCTCTAGGCAAATTACGGAAAAATATGGAACTAAATATAGAAACCAAGAACTATATTTTGGGACACCCAAAATGAAAACAGTAACTATATTTTGGGACGGAGGGAGTACATCCTTATGTCCCAATTTTAGTCGCAATTGTCTGATCTACTTTCACAGTAGTATATTTAACAATCATCTATTCAGTTTTATGAATAGTTATATTTTGAAAAAGCATGAGATATAATGAACAACATTTTATGAATGGACATGTTCTTACCTATAAAAAAGAATAGTCTAAGTAAATAATGCAAAAGAATTGTAATCAAATATGAATGAGATTATAAAAATTTTGGATCAAATTTGGACTCAAATTTCGAGTCCAATATATATATACTTGGATAGCATAGCCTATCCTATCCGAGTATGTCAATTATAAGTCCAAAGTATTGGTTAGAAAAGTGTGTACATACATGCTTCATAACAAATACACCTAAGAAATACTTCCTCTGTTCTTTTTCTATTGCAACAATGGAATTTTTACACTGTTCACCCACTATCTTTTCACTATCTATTGTGATTTTTACGTAAGGGAAAATATAGTCATGTGGGAACTATATTTAATCATCTAATATAATTACCAACATTATCGTATAATCAACTTTTAATGACCAACATTACTGCAGAAGGAAAGCCAACACTCTGGGGACTAAAAATGGCTATGCAATGCGATGTCAAGGAGGTTATGATAGTGAGTGATGGTTTACAGGTGAAAACCAAACTTAGGGAGAATTAAGTGACGGTCATATTTGGGCATGATTGTGAAAAAACTTATTATGTTATCAGTTTTCGATGTTGTTTGTTTTTCTCATGTGTTTAGGAAGGTTAATGATGCAACTTATCATAATGGCAGATCTGGCATATCTTGGAATATTAGATTACTCTACTAGAGTATGGGTGGGGGATTGACCTTAGGCTATTAAGGATATAATTGCTACTGATTGCTGTTTAGATGCTATTAACAGTCAGTTGCCTTTGCTCTTCTCAAGGAGTGAAAGCGAAATTAGCAGAGAGACATCAAGAGACTTGTTTGCTTATTAGCACAAACAAGAGATTAAAGGAAGTGAGATACAAGATGAAGAGCAGATCCTATAAGCTTAAGACTTCAGCAATTCAATTAAGCTAGTGTTTACAGGTAAATAATCCAATTGCTAAGAATAGCTATCGCACAACTATCATTGATTAAACAAAAAAGACTAATACAACATCCAGAAATGAACAGAGAAGATCCTATGCAGCTGTTGTAGGTTTCTGAGTTTTCAATCCGAACAAATTCTCAAATAACTTGGGAGCCATTAGCGGGAGGTCCATTGGTTCAGGCGCCATGAAATTGACAATTTTTTCATGGACATGATACCTGTCATAAATTGAATCACAATTTAAGCTTCAGGAGATATTCTCTGAGCCGAAAAAAGTAAAAGGAGGGTTGCATGACTGCCCACCTGATTTTCCGGCTCTTGGAGGCTCGGCGGTCTACCACTTTCCTTTTCTTGGTTTGTAGCCTCTTCAAAGCATAAAACGCTGACTCTGCAGGGTTTATTGTAAGATTTGGTATTAAATGCTACTGATATGTAAGATTAATTTGTCGATGCTATTTATACATAAGATTGATTTGTCGATGATATCTAGTTCACAATTACAGGACGCATCACGTCGATGATCAATGAGAGGTGTTATTCACATCCAAAAAAAACTGTGTAATGAGAAAAAAAATGTGTTGTAACATGGTACTACAATTTTACTAATGTGAAGAAAAAAAGGTGCTAAGAAAGCATATTTAGGGGGAAAGGGCACTTTAGGTAGTAAACTTTTAATAACATTGTTAGTAGCTTAGAGAATAAGTTAGGTAACTTAGGGGAAAACTCTATATAAAGAGCAAATTAGAGAGGGAAAAGCCTTTTTGAATATTGATGAGAGTCTTGGTGAACTTTTAAGAGTTCACTGGGAGAGAATCAAGCCTCTCAAAAGCTTGTTACTATCTTTTAAATTTCTGCAATTTACATTTAATCAATACAAAATCCATTCTAGTCCTTAATCATCATCTCAACCTGAACTAACTATGTCAGTTCATAGCAGAAGGCTAGACTAGAAATTTTTTACGCAACAATGTCCAACTTCAGCAGAAGACTTACTATCATCCTAATTTAGCCTGTCATAGATTCTGCAAGTGCACAATTGCCAGGTCAAGCATGCAATAAATTATCCCCAACATCATTGTTTTTAAGTTATAAATACCATGAATTACTTGAGCGAAGATGAACGCTTAACTATAGTGAAAAACAAGCTATTAGTTACCGGAAGATGTTGGATCAACTGTCTCAAAGAACTCCTTCAGCAATTGTTGGTAGAATTCTGAGTCATCCAGAAGTTCAGGGTCACCCTCGACATTTCCCTATCAAACGAGAGTAAAATTATCACTCCGTGTGATGACAATTGTGCACGTTCACAAGTCACAACAAAAGAGAAAGAATATACCCAGTCATTCTATTATATAAAGTTTGCTAAGACATGCTAATCCTGAAGACAGTCATGGAACTTTTGGCCAACATTGATACTATATAGAAAGAACCGAGGTCTGTGACATTGATAGTATTGGAGGCAACTACGTCATACATTAGTGTAAAGCAACAACGAATGCGTTTAAGGAAGCAGCAAGATATTTTAGCATCAATCAATTTGTGACAGTGGAAATCTTCAACAAGACTAGCAAAATGAGACTATTGAAGAGGTCATTCAAAATACTCAAAACGGAGGACGCAAAAACAATGCAGCAATAGTGTATTTTTAACTTAAAGGTGTCCTCCAATTTAAAACAATGCATCAAGGAATTCTCGGCGCATTTTAGTTGCCTGGTTGATTCCATTTATCAGTTAGTGTCTTTTATGTCTGAGCACTGTCAACGTTCAGACATCTGTTCCCCGAGTAATCCATTCACCGGTTTTGTTTCTTAAGATGTCAAAACACAAATTCTAGTTTAAAAATATCAGGAAAAAAAAATCTTAATGACATATCAACACAAGATCCAGCGGAAGCTAATCTTATTTTCCAATCCGGCATCAAAATACTAGTCTCAACCCCTATAAAGCTCACACCCCTCCATCAGATCATTAATATGCTAGCTATATGTAAGAAGGCAGCGGGCTAGGGAGCCATAAGACTGAAAAGATATAACAGCTGAAAGACAAGAGAGTACCTCCTCATTGACGTTACCAGCCTGCTCAGCAACCTGCCATGTAAGAATCAACATCAAACTCACATAATAAATAGTGAGCAGCATATGTTGAATATAAAATTAAAGCACCAAATTAAAAGCTTACATTGCCGAATACACCGATAGTTTCTCTTCTCATTTGCATACTCCTAATCATTTTAGTTGGATCCCTCATGTATGTTGCGACTTGGTCACTTATATTCTACAATTAGAGGAAGTATGAGATACAAACCAGGAATAATGCAACCACACATAGTATAGCTCCCAGTGTAAGGATGCAGTTTACCTGGTTAAAGGCCAACAATTTTACTTTCTTTGCAGCAGCACCACTCTGGACATCAGCTTTTCTCTGCCATTTATCTACTGACTTATTTCTAAAAGGTACTACTCTGCAACAAGAAGAGTAAAGAGTAACGTGTCTCCACAGTTCATTAACGCAATAGTAACAGAATTATGTGTAGATAAACTCGGTCAAAACTTTAAGCCATAACAAAAAAGGAATACTAGAAACAGAAATTTGTAAAAACACCCACACACAGAAATTAAGCAGCCAAACAATTCTCACAGGAATAACACATCAGATGCAGTTTCTACATAATCATATGCTTCCTCTATTCTTTAGGAGTATTAAGTTGTAACATAGGGGGTAGGAGGGAGGCATGGGGGTCTCAGTAAACCCAAGTGAAAAAGAGAGAGAGATGGAGATGGCAAAGAGCCCAAGTGAATATCAAAAGATAAGATTAGCAAGCTCTGAAAAGAAGATCTTTGGCCCACCAATAACCACCGCCAAAAGACAAAAATCTCTGCCCCATAAAGCAACACAGAAACTGAGAAGTACCACAAAACAAACACAATCTGGTCATCGCTTCAATTAAACAACAAGTTGGAAAAGCAAATTGATCAAGCTGCTTATATCTTCCTCCCGTTGGTAAGTATCCAGAAACTCAAGTCTTCGTGTTCCTTGTCACATTCCGAATCTTTCAACGTACATACTCAAAAAAGAAGCCATCCTAAATAAAAAATTATCTCTAGACAGCATCTGTGTCATCATGGATTACATTTTCACCTTTGACGGTCCATCAGAGCAAACACTCCTTTTCCAGAATAATGCTAGTGGATTTAAAGCCTCTTTCAATTTTCACTTATTGCAATGACAAATAAATTATGCTAACAACCAAAAGGGATCAAATAACACTGCAACGTAATTATGAGATGTGGAAAAGAATCAAACAAGATAAGAGATGCATATTACCTTGACTGCGCTTGAAAGATTTGTAACCACTCTTTCTCCTTGTTAATATCCATTTTCTCCTCCACCTTAGAAGATTTAAGATATTGAGATTCTCCTTCTGAATACATTCAGTTAGAAGAAAGCTTTTAAAAATAAAGGAAAGAAAAGGGGAATACATAAAGGTTAACAAACAAATTCAAAAAAAAAATCTCTACATGTCAAACTAAGTACACATTATATATATTCCAGCACGAATGAGACATGCAGTGTAGTACTGGATTGTGAAGAACAGAGAATAAGAGCGAGGTCCTGGTAAATCTCGTCAAGTTGATAGCTCCACAACACTAATGAGGGAAAAAGAGAGAAGGCTATCAACCAAATATCAATTCAGACCTTGCATATGGAGTCCTATCAACACAAAACAGTGCAATTTGATACCACACTTATTGTGTGTAATTATTCTATAGCAAAAATCTATCTTCTTTTATTCAATCACATATGAGGCCCACTAGCCAAAGCAGCTAATAGTGCAGACTAAAACTAAAAGAAGCCAGTGGGAGGAAAAGCATATCTAGCACAACCAAAACTTCCTGACCAACTCATATTTAGTCCTCTAGTTAAGATGCGTGGACAAAGACCACCAAAAATCATTCTCATCACAAGATATGCTCTCGACTCCATAAACATAACTGTTAAGAAACATGATGTTTGGAAGTTTATACGACAGAGTCCACTCAATGATTCTACATCTTGGATGCAGCACTATCTCAGTCAATAGCTTTTAGAAAATTTGCCAATGTTACAGAAAAAACAATAGGTCCAAAACTCATTAGTACTGGAATGCATGTTGGATGAGTATGAGCCTATCACCTATAACCATGTTCAAATATCGGAAACAGAATTTCCTAAAATCTGGTTAACATATGGTATTTGGATATAGAAATAATCTCAAGAAAGCAGCATCTGTCAAAGCAAAACAGCCAGACATAAATTTAACAAGATTATTAGTATCTACGAAGGCTAACTGTCTAACAACTGCAGACATAGAAGATAATCATAAACCATTCATATCCCTGATAAGCAGGTAGAAGCCCACTATTTTTTTTTTTTAACATGAGTACTCTTGCATAGCCAAAGTGAGACAGAAACTTGATAAAAAGGCAGAAAGCAACCTGAAACATGACAATTTACCTGCCTCCGGATTACATGATAGGATTAACAAGCCTAGGTATTTCCGGTTAGGGCAGCGTAAATAAGTATTTAATATCCATATACATCTAGAGAAGAGACAAATAGAACTGAATATCTGACACGTACCTTCTGTGGCTTCGACAATTGATGGATTATTGTCATGTAGAGCCTACATCGAAGACACAAGTGCTTTAAGTAATCAGATCGCCGGAAAAAAAAGGACCCAATGCCAATCATTTAAAATTAATTTAGGATTGCTAGAATATATATATCAAAACAGAAAATGTTACAAATATATACCTCTTGTAGATGCACCAGGGATTCTATCGCCTTGTTAGACGAAGCAATGAGATCTGAATATGCAGCAGATACGTCTTCATCTGCCTCACAGAACGATGACCGAATTGGTTCCTGTAGCCAAAAATAACATTTTAAACGCAAAAATTCCAGTGGGACATCAACTACAAAGAAATAAAACTTACAGTAGAGTAAACAATTACCTGCGGTAGCTTATTCGATTTAAAAAATGGTTTCTGTAACAAGAACCTGAGCTCAAGGGCCTTATCCCAAAGAGCCTACAAGAACACAAAGAACATTATAATGGCAGCAAAATGGATAAGGACAATCAAGCAACAGCAGAACACATACAATAGCATAGGTTCAGGCCAATAGCTCTGATGTATATAAGAAATAGTTACCTTCTGGCTCTTAATAGCCTGCCCCTTTACAAGATCTTCATCCTTGTGTCGCTTCAAATTTTGTATCAAACTCCTAAACAAAAGCAACAAATAAAGAAGAGTTGAACTGAAAAGCCATCACAGGCCTCTTGAAACAATTAGACAAAGCATCTCTCTAACCTTTTTAGAATAAATAAAGCTGATATGCAAAAATGAATTGCACAGAAGCCGGCTCTTGGTACAGTCCCATTGTCTTTTTAATTACAAGGACTGGAGCATAATAGTCATAAAGCAGTGTCTCCACCCGCCCCCTCCTCCCCCGACTAGTCATGGATTATGCAGTCGTGCAATACACTCAGTTGTTCATATCACCAATCACACCAAAACAGAATTTGACCCACAAGGTAGACAGGTAGTTAAGCTATATGGACTCTTTTGCCATTAAAATAGCATCTCCACACAGAACTTCAAACAAGATTTTCAATAAGCGTCAGCTACCTAAGACAATCCTCCCCTTAAATTCCAGGAATTGGGCCGTAAGGACAGACAAAACCAGTTGGCACATAAAAACTTGAGTGATCACAAGCAACAGAGAATACACATGCTCATGTATATACAAAGTCATTCTAAATGCATCTCAGTTCTCTAACTATCCACATACAATTATCACCATACTTCACAAGTAAATATCATTACAATAAAAGGCTAACTACATATCAAAGTTTCTGAGAAAAGAAATCATACTGTTCCATAGTTTGAAGATCCCTATACTCTTTTTCAAGTTCCTGCATCTCATCATCCTTCTGTCTACCGTTTGGTACACTGCCATCTTCATCAGCTTCTTCTTCTTCTTCTCCGTCTTCACTTCCGTCCTCGCTCTCGCTCTCACCCTCACCCTCCTCATTTCCCTCCTCATCTGAATAATCATCATCAGAGGCCTCAAACTCCTCTCCACTAATCTATATAATTTTAAAAAACAGTCATCATAATTTCACCCAACAACATAAAAATCAATAAAACAACAACATAGAGAAACAGCTCATATAATATATGATTTTGTCATCAATTTGGCACCTCATTCACAAATTCATCCTCTTCTTCGGAACCCGCCTCGCTATCACTCTCTACAGCTCGTTTCGATTTCTTTCGAGAGGAACCCATTTTATAACCCTACAATTGATGAAAAAAACCCTAAATTAACATTTTCCAATGGGTTTAACTAAACCCTGAAACTCTGTTTTTTTAGCTTATCAATGAAAAAAATGAATAAATACTGAATTCTAGCTGAGATATGTACAAAAAAACAAATTCTGAATCGTAAAACTTATATTAAGATTACTCGTAAACAAACCTTCAATTTTTTGGAAAATTTAAACTTCTGCTCTTGCGAAAAAAGTTTAATTTGACCGCTATCTTTTTCTCCTACTCTTTTTATCTATTCTTCAAATTAATTTGATGCTGGAAATCCGAAATGTGCGATAATTCGTCAATTTTTAAGGTCGGAAGCTGGAATGGATGAATCGAGAGAGAGAGAGTTGTAAACTGTAATCGAGGATTAGGGTTTAGAGACTTCTTATTGTTTTCTTTTTGTTTCTTCTAACCCTTTTCTCTTCGTTAAAATTGTTGATGGTAATACGGGATTAAATAACTAATACTCTATGGTCAAGTATTGATATTTAGCATCAACAAAATAATATTGTAAAAAAATAATGGTACCTCACTATATGATTTGAATCGGTGTCTTTCATATACAATTGGGATTTGTGACTTAATGTCATACATAGGTAATATTTTTTATATAATTAGTACGTAGTTGTTGAAAAAATTATTATAACTCTTCAAATAAAACAATCGAAGAAGTTATTAAATATTACAAAAATTGATCGAAAATCAATATTATTATGAAAATATTATGAAATATCTACTTTTCATATTATCTGAAGATTCCTATTTATTATGACTACATTATTACTACTACATAATTGGACACTTATTTAGTAACAAATTAACATTTAATTTGTGCATGAATGACATAATGTAATATTTCTAGGAACCCAAATTGTTTTCTAAGAGTCCAAAATGGACTACATGGTTAGATTTTAAGAGTTCTTCATAGAAAGTGCATAGATCTATATGGAAATTAAGAAAGAATTATTACCCGACCTTCAACTCCATTAGCCAACTTGACATGGATGATATGATTTTCTTAAAATTATTAGGATCTCAAAAGATACAAATAATCATTATTACGAGTGTTGGGATCCCATAAATTTGGCGGCTTTGAGTGATCCAATATGCGGTCGCGATTATGTTACCCCCAAAACTTACGATATATAGGAACTATCGTTTTTGTTTCTCTTTTTTTATATATAATTTAGTTGATTCTCATTAATTTCTCAACTGCGACCATTACAATTTCCCAACCACAGGGATTGTCCATACAGCAAAAAAAAAATACAAATCACCTAGCAATTTTGTACAGTAGGTAGGGGTGAAAGTTATTCGGATAAAATCCAAAATCCAATCCATCAATCCAATCCGAATTAGTAATTCGGATTGGATTCGAACTATGTTCGGTTTGGATTCGGATTGAATTTTTTTGAAGAAATGGATTTTCGGATCGGATTGGATTGAGGGTAATTGGATCCAAAAATCCAATATAACCAAATAGTAATATGCCTTGTATTATGTACCTGGATTGGGCTTAAGTGCTTAACTGATTTTTTTTATAAAAAATAAGCCTAGTCCCTACCCCAAGTGGCGTAGCACTTCAACCCTTCCCCAAAAACCCTAACAATGACTTAATTCCTCATTTCCAAAATCTACTAAAGGTCATTTGTTGTGCTTAATTTATTTCATCGAAAAACTAAGTTTTAAAAAATCGGATTTTCGGATCGGATCCAAATTAGAGTATGGAAATTCGGATTGGATTGGATCGGATTCAAACTCTAATTGGTTTGGATTCGGATTGGAAAATTAAAATCCAAATTTTGTTCGGGTCGGATTGGATTAGGCCCTAATCCAAACCGTACACCGAACTTTCACCCCTAACGATAGGTGAATCAAGAGCTAAGCATATAAAAGTCAAACTACAAACTCATCAACTAGACGCAATCCCCGCTTAGCTAGAGTATTGGCTACTACATTAGACTCCCTCTTTTTTATGAATTATGGTGAAGCTAGGATCAAATTTAGAGGCATTCCTAATGAAGTTTAAGATGAAATTAAAATTTCAAGGGCTCCCATTAGCATCCAAACATCACCTTAACGCATTTTACGAATCCGATTCCAAAATTAAGTGAGAGGAATTGAAGTGATTGCAACTCAATGTGATTTGTATGGCTCGATGAATGGCAAGGACTTCCGCCGAGTTTATTTCCATAGGAGGAATGGGGGAGGAGAAGACACACAAAAGTTGCCCGATAATCTCGAAGCACGCCACCGATTGCGAGGTTAGTGGAAAGATGGATGGAACGAAGCATCTACGTTCCATTTCACTTTAGTGTTGAGTTTGCCAAGAAGAGCAAACCATGCAAAGAGTTCAATTTGATGAGGAACAAGTCCGGACCACGACCCTTTGATGTTATCAAAACCGATCCCAACCGAGGTTTTTGCAAGTTCCATAGTAAATGATTTGACCGAAAAATCTCCGATTTATGAGGGGTCCAAATAAAAGAATCCAAGCGATACGGGGAGAGTCCAACTCGATTGAGCATGGTCATAAAGTATTGTTCTTCCAAATTATCTTGCGGCCTTAAACCTCGCTTCCATGCTATAAACTCCACTTCCAATAGAAACCATCCCAAAACCCAAATAAAGATATATACAAACCCTTTTTTCATCTTTTTCTACCACTAATCTTGTGATATATATATTCTCTCCTGAAGTACCTAATAAGATTTGTTCTCCTTTCTTCTATGAATGTAAATAATATATTCTTAGTGAACCACATTATGGTTGTTGTTTATTTATTCTTGATCTCGCTTTAGTTATAACAATGAGGAATAATATGACAAATTTGATTGAGAGTATGAACTATATATGATAGCAATAAAGGATCTTCTCTATTGCATCATTGTAAATCTATGCATTATATTTGTTGTCATCGCTGAGGAAAACTATTTCATATATACTATAGTAATAATAAGTTCTAATAAATTCAAATAAGAAAAAAATAAATTGAAAAGAACAAAACCATTATTTTAATTATCTAGTACTCATATCAACAACCCACCAGTATTAAAATTAACCAACCCATGAAGCCAAAGACAACATAGAGCTAAATTATGCTAACCACACCCATGAAATGTCAACCGTATCCTCCTGGATTTAGCTTATCTAGATCGCCAAAAACAGGGTTATTTATTGCTTTGAATAATGAGACTTAGCATTAATTATGTTTCCTGCCATGAAACCCTTCCTTCACAACCTCAAAAAACTCAACATTATGTCTCACACCAACTACTAGTCCTACTAATTACCATAGTAACTTACAACTTTGAACATAATCAACTCATTTTGACTCCCCACATCCAACACAAAAAAGATAAAAATCAGCTCTTAATTAATCACTTAAATTGAAAGCACTACTAATTAAGTATTTACCATAATAATAACAAATTTATGATTTTCTTAAAACTGAATTTATGGGTTTAGAAAAACTGTCAAGAAAAATCAAATGATGTTATTGAATAATTATATGTCATGGAGTTACAAACATGGATTAATCAGTCAAAGGGGGGACATGGTTAATTAATTTGACTAGGAAAAAAAATACTTTGACCAAAATAAAATTTAAAAATAATATGTAGATAAATAAAAATGATGCATGTAATTAGAGTAATACTCCTATAAATAGAGAAACATACACAACTTTTACTTTATGATTTGAGCACCCAAAAAAGAGTACAAGACACAAATTTCTGAAAATTGCACCCACTTTAACTCATGATTGAATGCTATTGCTAGCTGCCCTTCTTGTTGATATAACTCACTTTGCTGCCTACTACTGTGTGTTAACAAGAGTACTCAACAAATTAAAAGAGTAGAGAGAGAAAGTGTTTTGAGAGAATTTCTAGAGAGAGAAAGAGATGGGTGAAGAAGACAACTTTGAGTTTTGGGGTTTGAGTTTAAGCTTGAAACCACCAATAACACATCTTCATCATAAGCCTATATTATGCAAAAGAGAGCCTCAATTTTCAACAGGTAATTATTCTGTTTTTTTTTTTTTAAAAAAAAAACTTTCTAATCATTTTTTTATTTAGTTCTATCATTCTTCCATCTTCATATTTCTATATATATATTCATAACTTACAATATTCTTCATGACTTCATGAAAAAAAGTTGCATGATAGAAGAATATACTACATGATGAATTTTGCATTTGCATATATGTTGCAAAAAAATAGTACTCGAGAAACATCAATGACATGTTATATATATGAGCCCTCCAAAGAAAGTTGCATGATGGAAGAATATATATACATGGTGACATGATATATAAGCAAAATAACATATGTAATAAAAAATATGTGTGTTGAAATATTTGCAGATGATGAACAAAGCCCAAAAATACAGAAATCTAATAAAACATTAGTGATGATGCCAAGGATTAACATGGGGGTTGAACTAAAACAACAACCATTGGTGATAGATTTGGAGGAAGTAGAAATAGCAGGCAAAGTTGGTTCCCCAAACAGCACCTTATCATCTAGTGCTACTGGTAAAAGGTTGGGTGGTTTTAGTGGAGAGAGAGATATGATCAGCGACGACGAAGAAGGCGACAATCGTGGCGGCTGCGGTGGTGGTGGTGGTGAAAGAAAGAAACTTAGACTAAGCAAGGAACAAATCATGGTGTTAGAACAAGCTTTCAGGGAGCACACCACTCTTAATACAGTCAGTTTCATTCTTGCTAATTCTTTTTGTATCTCATTAATATTTTTCATTTCTTTATTCATCCCCCCCCTTCTTATTTAAATTTAATGGTTTGAATAATGATAAACTCGGTACACAATCATTCTTTGAAATTTATATGGTTTACTCGAGAGTATCCAAAACATGTATCTGAAAAAGATTGCACAAGAATATTATTTTGAATACTCGCGGTTGCATGAAATAATTTATGATCATTTTCGAAATTATTTTATAACAAGTTTTTACCAAAATAACACTTTTTTTGGTATTTTTAGAAGCAAAAGGTGGCATTGGCAAAACAAGTGAATCTAAGGCCAAGGCAAGTGGAAGTCTGGTTTCAAAATAGAAGAGCAAGGTAACGTGAACATTTTGGAGTTGGACCATTCAATTTAATTGATGCATGAAAAAACGTGAAAAATATAAAATTGGGCATGTGATTGGTTGGAAAAAAAATTTGGACCTAGTAGAAATTAATTTATGTGGTAAGAAACTAGAAATTTTATGACGTCCTAAATACGCGTTGAAATAAAATCGAAATTTAAGTCACAATTTAATTTGTGGGAACGTTATAGTTTTCTCCAATGAATGC
The DNA here is from genome assembly GCA_947648045.1 of Beta corolliflora. Taxonomy (NCBI): domain Eukaryota; kingdom Viridiplantae; phylum Streptophyta; class Magnoliopsida; order Caryophyllales; family Amaranthaceae; genus Beta; species Beta corolliflora. Next base: position 142,316 of record CANSZD010001784.1, read on the forward strand.
TGAGTTTCTAACTGAAAACGCCAGAACTCCATTAAAATGGATTCATATTTATAATGTTGGCTCAGTAAATTGATTAGAAATGGTACACTTGTTTTCTTTTGAGGAGCATTTTAGCTGTCCAACCAAAAAGAATTATAACAAGTTTTGACTTATACAGTACTTCTTCAACATATCGTCATTCGTCATATGCGAATAAACTTATTGGGGATGGATCATTACTTTTTGAGGATACAAGTTTTTTAATATGTTACAATGTGAAACTTTATTATCCCAAACTTGTTTGAAAATGTTAAATGTAATCCTGTATACATTCTCCATCTCTAATTATTTGCAACATCGCATTTTAGGGGTCAAAGTCTACAAGTTTTGAGTGTAAATCCCGTTAACTTTGTAGTAGGTGTGCATAATGTCATGTGATATTTTATTAGATTTATCATAACATGTAGTTTTGAAATATCAGAAGTTGTATATTTGTTAGTAATACATGCATAAATAATGATTTTAAATGGCTAAGCATGTGTCTTAAAGACGGCGAAAAAATTGGAGAAAAGAGAATTAGAGAGGAAAAAAGTAATTTTAAATATTTTTCCCATACTATAATTTATGACAAAATCAAGCATCGATCTTGTTCATTAATGTCTATTTATCGTACTTTGGCTATGTTTAACATCTTCCATTAATAATTTGCTACACTGGAATTTTCCTATGCAATTACCCTAAATTTTTAATGATTGCAACAACTAATTGTGGTGTATCTTCCCCTATGATTTTGTATATTTAGGACAAAGTTGAAGCAAACAGAGGTAGACTGTGAATACTTAAGGACGTTATGTGAGTCCTTAACAGAAGAAAACAAGAAGCTGCAAAAGGAGGTGCAGGGAGTTGAGGACTTTGAATGTCTCTACTGAACAATCTTTGATACATTCAAAACTGCACCCTCCTACAACCCTCACAATGTGCCCTTCATGCAAAAGTGCTTCTCTCTCCTCTTCTTCGGCCACGACGAAATCTCCGGCTAATGATACCGGGAGATATCCGGTGGGAGTCTTCACCCATAGACCTGTCCCACATAACCTAAAAAAACTCTCATTAACGCTAAACAGTAATAGAATGTTCAAGCGTATCTTCCCCGTTCATAGTATGATAGTATGATATAATCGGATTAATAACTAAAAATAATCTTGGTTTAAGTTAGAAGCTCTAATATGGCAATTAAGTTGCTATTTCCTCAAGGTCAAGTTGACTTAGGGATTTAAATTAGGGAAGCTTATGAAATTAATGGCATAAAAACATGAAAATCCGGATATTCAGTTAGTGGTGGTTAGTTAACCGCCAAATGATTGAAAGATAACATTTTGCTTAGTTCGGCTGTAATGACATAATGTATAGACAATGATATGGGAGTATATTAGAAAATGTATGATTCATGCAGGAATTTTTTCAGTTTTAATTGATAGATCACCTGAAAATTGGCAATTGTCCTGGGGCATGTTGCATTGACATGCTCACCGGTTCAACAAATATGTTTTTGATCTCCTAGTGGGAATTTTAAGGAAATCTCCCTTTTCCATTTTTATTTTCTTTTGGTTCATATTGAGGCTAAAAGATGGTGAGCTTCAGAATTTAACCTCACATTTTATAATACAACCTCTTAGAAACTTTGTTAGCTAAACTAATCGGCATCCACATAAACCGCTAAATATTTAACCACCGCTCGATAGTGGTGGACACCAATCTCCAACATTCATGGGCGGAGGATGGCATACAAAACTTACCCAAACTTCTTTTAAACTTATTTCCCTTATGTGAACTAGAGAATACTGGATGCACCTCATTTGAACTTATCTTAAATTTACTTTGCCTAGCAGTATTTGAGATTATTAGCCCTTCAATAAACTCAATCACACTTTTCTCTATCCTAACTAATTTTTCCTGCTGCTCAAGATGAAAACAGCAAAGGCAAAGTATTAAAAGGACAGAAGAAACGGTGAAAGAAACATAAGATAGTAGAAACATGAGCCACAAACTTGTCATTTAAGCTATCTTGCTTGATCTCTAGACTTTTTAGAAAAGAAGAATAGAAGAATCACTAACAGAGTTAGCCATGCAATAGTAAGCTTGTTATTCTGAAACTAAACAGTGATTTTGTGTGAAAAATTCGGAGATTAGGGTTAATGAAGATAATACTCAACCAGTCTGATCTCCTGTCCATGATCTTATCTCCAACACCACCAATGCACATTTCCTCTTATTATTGAAGATGTAAACCACATCAATCATCATCATCAATATAATAAATCTACTGAAAGATTTTCTAAAAGAATGTATAATCTGATATAATGATTAGAACTTAAAAGCTCTAAGACACCTGCCTCTTTAAAAGGGGAAAATAAATAAAAAAATATGACATTGACTTCTGTACAAAATCTAAAGTATTTGGCATATGCATTTTTCAAGAGGGAGATGCACAGGGGTAGAAGCTATAAGAAGAGATCTAGCAGAAGGTTTTCTAGTGAATTTTGTCATGGGTAGAATCACACTGTATTCTGCGTATCAGCAAGACAGCGAAGTATGCATCCTAGACCAGCTCTCTGAGTCAGCTTTTCATGTATTCGCAGGCACTGTTCACATGTCGGACGGTCTCCAGTAGACAAACCTCTGTACACGTACCTAGAATTCCAAGGCAGAATAGAACTTTGAGTTACTTCAAGCAATGGATCCCATGACATTTGAAAATCCTTAATTCCTTATGCTTTGTTTGCTAATAATTAGATGGAATATAAGGAAAGGGAAAGAAGCTAATATCTATCAAAATCCCTTCTCATATAGAAAGTTGTGATGATGGGGGTTATGCACTTAAGGGTCTTCCATCCAGTTACTGTAATGAAATCCCTCGACTTCCTTTCCTTCCATCTCCAATACCAAAAAAGGGGATTCGGATATATCAAACACAAATCCTAAAAGATGGCTAAAGGTAGATCTTGCAAGTTACCTCTTCTTTAGTAATCTTTATTGCATTAGCAGGTAAGTCAATATTGAATCATCTTAGTCCCATCAGCACATTTTCAATCCATTATCTCTTACATTTTAGCTACACTAAAAGATCACTACACCAATATCTGTAGTCAAATTGGAAATATAAATTTGGGAAGGACTGAGCTACAATACTGATCTGATCTACCATCTTATCATATACGCATGCTTTAGTTACTTAGAAAAGTCTCTTCTTGCACTAGATATCAAGTTACATGGCAAAACACATAAAAAGGAAAAAAAAAAAAGTTTAAACGCCCTATCCTACGTGTTTGCATCGTCACTTCAAACAGAACTTTAAATCTTGAAACCAGTCACCAGTATGCAAAATCAAATTGAACATGAGAAAATTTAATTAGCAAATGCATAATCCTATCGCGTTCCAATGGAATTCATTGTGCTTTATTAGCACTTAGCAATCGTAAAAGGAGAGGACGGAGGGAAAAAAGAGGGAGGGGAGGAAGAAGAGAAGGGAGGGGCATGAAAGAGTGGACTCAAATTTTCTTCCAAATCTTTCCAATACTGGAAGGATTTGATTCATAAAAGGGGAAGAGAAATGAAACTCTCCAATTCCCTCTTCTTTGCTTCCCGGATTCCATATCCAAAATCCCAAGAAAGGAAGTCCCTCGCTCTCCCTTCCCTCCAAATATCCTCAACCCTCATCCAAACACATGGTTAGGGGAATATCAATGTGGTATATCAATGTTCTTCTACAACTAGGGTATACAACCATATGGACATTTTTGAACATAATCTTCCTTCATTGCTACAATCTCATCAACTAACCTTTGCATGCACTTAACTGTTGAACCAAGAAGTGAGATATTACCTGACTCACGCTCAGGTTTTACTAGGAGAAATTCTCTCGCACTGATTTCAGGCCAGACATCAAACTAATCAGCAATTCAGCATGCATCAAGGACACATGCTTCTCGTTTCTGCTATAATTATAATCGGGGCGTACGGAACAGGAGGGATATTTAGCATTATACTCTGTATGCTTCTGTTACTAATCGACATAGTGGAAGAAATGAGATCCTAAACATCTCATTCGCTTCCACAACAAAGGGATACACAATACTTATTCTCTCTGCCCACCACAGTATCCCACGATATGTATCAATCAACATTCATTTTGGTCATACGACAATAATTAAACGAGGGGCAACAAATTCACCCCAATAGTTTGTAAATATACTACCAATGTCAGAGATAAGACAGTCATTTCACTCTTTGCTCTTTTCATCCAGTGATAAGCTGAGTCACCTTAAAAGTATATTGATTTACACACTCAACTCTCAATCATGGGTGGATCTATTTTACAATATGACCAATGGGTATGCACTCCGAAGTATTTTCCTACAAAGAACTGACTTCTACAATTGTAGATCGGCAATATATCAAAAATCATTTTTCATAAATATCCTTATTTCTGTCCTGAAGAAAGTGTTAAAAATTCTGAGTTCAATACAAATTAGTCAGACTAGTCAAGAAAACCTGTAGAATTATGTTACATTGTTTTGATCTTTCTAGCGCACATCCTAGCATCCATTACAAAAGTTCTAAATCCACCATTAAGTTTCAATGTAATAGTGTTGGAGATGGTTCCACATTATCAAGTGTTAAGAAAAACATAAAATGACCACCATTTCCCTAAGTTTGGACAGAATACTTACATCCCTAATAATAGTTTCCCTAACTAGAACCATCATCAATATGATTAAAAGAACATCCCTTTTTTCAGATTTTCGATACGACATTTCGATATTAAGTTAAGAACATTGTACCCTTGGAGCTACAAATTAAATAGCTAATCTAATTTCTACAACCCAATACTTTCACCTAATCAAACAAGTGCCAAATAATAACAAATCAAGAAAGGCAAAACATAAATAGTTGGGAAAAAAAATAAAAGTTATTCTTACTTCATGAGAATGTCATAATACTCAGAATCCAAGGAAGCAAGCATTCCATCAACATCTTTAATCGCCATTATTGCTCGATGCACCGCTATCCAATTAGCAGACTGCTCACAATTTCGCCCACCAAAAAAATGAAATTGAAAATTAAAACATAAACCCTAGAATTCTACAATAATCACACAAGAAAATTAAAATTACAAAAAAGAAAAACAAAAGTGAGGTAAACCTTGCAACGTTCATCTTTGGCAATGGCAGCTGAACCTTCAAGCGCAGTTTTGAGAGCTTCAACTGGTTTATACCTATAATTTTGAACCCAGATTTAGAAATAAGATTAAAGATTGAAACTTTAAAAGAAAATGTGTGTCTTAAAGAGAGAGAAAAGAAAAGGGTAATAACTGTTTGAGTAAGCTTTCGATCTTGCGAGATTTGTGCTCGATTCTGGTGATGATGGCCTCTGCATTTTCAGCTTCGATGTAATCTTCATGCCCAGCCATTATTTATTTCTCTCTCTTTATAGCTAGGAGTGTCTCAAAAGTCTGACTGACTCACACACTTGTTCTTGTTGTTGTTCTTCCTTTTGAAAGTTGTTCCTCCTCTTTTTGGGTTTTTCAAGTTTTGCTTTTGACCCTTTTTTGAGGGTTCATGTCTTCAAAGTCATCAACTGTTTGGAGTTTGGACCTACCCTGTTCCTTTTCTATGGAAAATCCAATTTTATTATATGGAATACTTTGACCGATAATATCTCTAATCGTATAAAAGTAAAAATTATAAAAATATACTTCATTCGTTCCATAATAAGTGAAACATAGGGATTGGGCACAAGATTTAATAAACATCACTTTCAAAAGCCAAAAAGTCATAAAATACTCTTTTCATTATCAAAAGAAGGAGAGAGAAAAGCAAACCACACAAGTTTATGATGGGTTCTTGTTATTTTGTCACTTTCTTTTTTCCATTTAAGGTATCTTTCACTTATTTTCAAACGTTCTAAAATAGTAAGTGTTTCACTTATTATGGAACTTAGGAAGTATATATTTGAAAAGCGTATACCGTGACGAATCAAACAAGATCACATACGACTATATTTTTTCTTATGTATAAAAAACAATTAATTGGTCAAAGTGTATTGGATGAATAGTGCCGAAAGTCACATGCTACATCTAAAAACAAACGGAGGGAGTAACAATATTTTGTTTTAACAAGGGTAAGGGACTAAGAGTAGAGAAAGTATTAGCCATTGGGAGACCCTCTTCTCGAGTTGAACTTATAATATGCCGGATAAAGATTGAGTATGAACTAAATTTGTAATTACGTAAGTTAATAATAAAGGAAGTGTCAACTAGATTTTCGACATTTGCAATTCAATTTCTGCTCACGTTGGCTTCTTCGAAAATATACTTAATATTTCAATTGTCAATAGTTTTGTAGTTATTTGCCAAGGCAGGTGCCAAAGTTCATAAGTAACATTGACGACATGGAGTAAAAAGCTTAAACTATGACAAAAGTTTTAAAAATTATCAAGTTGAAATTTTAGGGAAAAGAATTTATAAGTTACGCAAGGAACATAAAAGGTTAGTGATGACTAGGTCAGACGATCTAACACGAGACTACTTATTCTACTTTTATCTTACAAGGTTGGATTCACTTTACTTTTTTTAAAAAGGGGTGTTCAATTCACTTGATTTGTTCAAAACTATAATTATTCCTATTAAAAATCTATTTTTTCTATTTGAAACTGGTTTTTTTACTAATTAAAGCCCATCTTACTAATTCTCTAATTTTTTATTTTATGTAGTTTATTATTCATAATGAATATATATGTGGTGGTTTTCCATAACGTTGTGCCATTATTTAAGCGTACAATGAATCATATTGAAGATAGTTCGATAATTAGCTTCTTAAGTGGATTCAGTATAGTCTTTCATTCCACGAAAATAATACTTCCTCCGTTTCTTTTTACTGTAACGGTTTTTGACTTTTACACTATTCACCAACTCTACTTTAGCTTTATCTTTGTTGATTTATAGTTAAGGAAAAACATATTCATGTGGGATGTTGTTAGTTGCCTCAACGTATATTTTCCGAATATCTACTTTTTATAATTTTAATAGTTGAAGTTATGCGACGGCTAAGCGCGAACGTTGACGCTGCAAGTAAAGTAAAACAGAGGAAGTATAATCTAAAAATAGTTAAAATGTTTGTAAAACGCTCCATTTTGCTCCGAGTGAAAATGTTAACAAGATAAACGATGGAGGGAAAATGGAGAATATACCGAAAGTGATATCCTTTGTCACGAATCCCAACACACACACACTCTCTCTCTATTGCATAAATTACCACCATAAAACCCAGTCCCCGGATATTCAAAAAGCACTATCAACAAAAATACAATTTTGTACAATATTGTAATCCCCAAAAGTGGAATCAACAATCATAAATCAACGGCAAAAGAAAAAAACCTCACTCACAAATCCCTTTCCTTTTTCCACCACTTTTCAACACACAAACAAACACTCCCTCTGTTTTCCTGTATATCCGGCCCCTGTTACTCAATCAATCCTCTTTTTCCTTTTCCACCATTTTTTCAACACACCCTTCTTCTTCTTCTTCTTCTCTCTCCTCACTCATCTTCAACACTAACATATGAAAAAACACAAAAATTACATTATTAGCTTGTAAATTTCATTACATATTAACAATGGAAGAAGATGCAAATTTATTTAAAAAACCCCATTTTTATCAGCAAAATCATAATGCTAAATTTCAACCAAATCCCAGAAACAAAAGTAAGTCATGTTCATCTTTTCTCCTTAAATTCATATTCATTACTCTGTTTCTCTCTTTACTTCCTTTGTTTCCATCTGACCCACCTGAGTTTCTTAGCAACACAGTTTTTGCCAAATCTTGGGAGCTTATTCATCTTCTTATTATTGGTATTGCACTCTCTTATGGCTTATTTTGTCGTGTAAAAACTCATCTAATTTCTCCAAAAACCCAGATTTCTCAACCATTTGCACCTAATATTCTTCAACATTCTTCTATTTTTGACTATGAGGAAAGAAACCCACCTGATAAAAATGGGGTTTCATCCCAAAGTTGTAATCTTTTTACCATACGACGGAACCCGTCGTCGTTTCGAGGAGAGAGAATGGTAAGAACTTTGATGAGATGCCATTGGGTTTACCAGTTAGGAGTTTAAGGTCAAGAGTTGTGGATAGTGATTATGAAGAAGAAGAAGAGGGTTGTTCTAGTGATTCTGATTCTGATATGAGTTTTAAAAAATGTGAAAAAGATGATATTTTGGAGGGAAATGTGGGATATTCTTCTCCAAATTCATGTGATTTTGAGGCCAAAAAAGGAAAGTTTCAGTCTTTTAGGTCACCATTTTCTGGGTTATGTTCTTGGTTGCCAGAATCACCTAATATGGGGAGAGAATCTTCATGGAATGAGAATCAATTTTACATGCCCTTTTCAAATTTTACTCAAGTTAATGATTTTAATATGGTGGGTATATCACCAAATGTTGAAAATCCTAGCAATTTTTTCATGCCTTCAGCTGTTGTTCCTCCTTCAGTGCCATTTTCTGCTGGTGATTTTGCATCAGGTTCTGAAACATGGAAGAATTCAAACTTTGGAAATGGAAATTTAGGTGTGGAGAATTCTGGGTTTTTCATGCCTTCAACTGCAGTTAATTCTGCAATGCCATTTTCTGATAGTGATTTTGGTTCAAGGTCTAGAATATACAATCATGAGACTGAAAGTTGGAGTAAATCACCAAACTTGCAATATGGAAACACTAATCTTTTCATGCCCTCAACTGCGAATTCGCCTTCAATGCCAGCTTGTGTAGGTGATTTTGCTTCAGCAATTCAAGAATCAGAGAGTGCAAATTGCAATCATGCCTGGTCTTATGTGAAGAAAAAGGATGAGATGAGATCAGAAGAAAACAACAATGTGGCTTTAGGTGGGGGAAAACACCAACAATTTCATGCCTTCAGCTGCATTTTCGCCATCAATGCCTACTTCTGCAGACGATTTTGCTTCATCAGCTCAAAATTTAAAGAGTGCAAAAATCAATCATGGCCGGTCTTCTCCAAAGAAAAAGGAAGAGATGAGATCAAAAAACAACAATGTGGCTTTGAGTGGGGAAAACACCAACAGTTTCATGCCTGCAGCTGCATTTTCGCCATCAATTCCCACTTCTGCAGATGGTTTTGCTTCATCAGCTCAAAATTCGAAGAGTGCAAAAATCAATCATGGCCGGTCTTCTCTGAAGAAAAAGGAAGATATGAGATCAACAAACAACAATGTGGCTTTGAGTGGGGAAAACACCAACAGTTTCATGCCTTCAGCTGCATTTTCGCCATCAATTCCCACTTCTGCAGATGGTTTTGATTTATCAGCTCAGAATTTAAAGAGTGCAAAAATCAATCATGGCCGGTCTTCTCCGAAGAAAAAGGAAGAGATGAGATCAACAAACAACAAAGTGGCTTTGAGTGGGGAAAACACCAGCAATTTCATGCCTTCAGTGCCAGCTTCTGCGGATGATTTTGCTTCACCAATTCAAGAATCAAAGAGTGCAAAATTCACTCATGGGTTGTCCTTCAAGAAAAAGGACGAAATGAAATCAGAAGAAAACAAATGTGTGGTTTTGGATGAGGACTATGCCAATAATATCATGCCTTCAGCTGCATCTTCGCCATCAATGCCTCCTTCTGCCAATTATCTTGCTTCATCAGTTCCGGAATCAAAAACTGCAAAATTCAGTCATGGATCTTCTCTCAAGAAAAAGGATGAGATGAGATCAGAAAGCAGCAATGTGGCATTGGGTGGAGAAAATGCCAACATTGTCATGCCTTCAGCTGCATTTTCGCCTTCATTGCCCACTTCTGCAGAAGAATTTACTTCTTCAGTTAAAGTATCAAAAAGTGCAAAATTTGGCAAGAAAAAGGAGGAGATGAGATCAGAAAGCAAAAATGTGGCTGTTGGAAGTTTTCAGGAGGAGATTAATTCTTATACCCTCAACTTTGATGGCCCACTTTCAGGTTGTAAGTCAAAGCTGGAGAATGGAAACTCGGGTGGTGAAATTCTCGATTTTTTCAAGAACACAGTCGAAGTTCTGTCTTCAGTAACAGCTCCTGTTAATGAGTTTGCTTCATTGGGTACATCATCAAGGGATGGAAAATGTTGTAATGGTGTTAGTGTTAAGAAGGATGAGGAGAGATTGGAAAAGATGAATGAGCAAACATCAATACCAGAGAGATGGGATAGTGACTGTTTTGTGATACCATCATCAGAAAACAATGATATGAGAGATTTATTGCAAGAGAATCTCTCTCCTTCACTCATTGATTCTTCAGAAGCATCGTTATCAGCAGAATCAAGTACTAGAATGTCTTGTCATGAGGAAGGATCACCTCGAAATAGAGTGGAAGAAATAGACATCTCTGAAATAAAAGATGTTCTCGGAGAGAATGACTCCTATAAGCCTTCCACACCTTCACCACCACCACAAGTTCAAACACGAAGAAATGATGATGTAGCATCGTCTGTTGAATCGAGCTCTAGGGCCCTTGAAATTCGATCTTTGCTTAACGATGATGATGCTCATGGATCACCTCCTACACCAGACAGAAGGAAAGCTTTGTCGAGGGCATCCCATTCTAGGAGGTTTAGTTGTGGGTTCTTTGATAGAGATCTAAGGAAGAGCTTCAAAGAAGAGGCAAAGGAAGCAAACAAGAAAACCAAGGGGGATCATCATCAGTTTTCTAGAGGAGGGAAATGTGGTGCTTGGGATTGCTTGAAGTTGGATGTAAAACCAACTCTGAATAAGGCTGCTTTGAAGGGTAAATCTGTAAGAACAATTAAGCCAAAAGACACTCTCCAAGAACAGAAGTGCGAGGAAAATAATGAAATGGTGCTTATAAAGATTGGAATCAGTGAAAAGAGAGGGAATTCTGATGGTAGAAAAGGTGAAAAGCTTCAAGAAATTAGTGGTACCTCCATTATTGTGGGATTGAACTCGAAACAGAACTCGAATGGTGCGACTGCTGTACTTGTTGATGATGTTAAGGAGGAGGAGAATGATAGCGAGATTGATAGGAAGGCTGACGAGTTCATTGCCAAGTTTAAGCAGCAAATTAGACTTCAAAAAGTTGCTCCAAGGGGTGACTGGAGCAGACAACATAGAAATTCCTCAAATTAAGCTTGAAGCTGATACAATTGTCTCTGATTCTATGGAAGTTATTTCATATTGAATTGATTTGTATTACTTTCCAATTTATTAGTCTGCATAAATTATTTTTTCTTTCCATGTTTTTTTCCCCAAGCTTGCATTATGGAGTATTGATCTGATCACTTGTGAAAATGCTGTATTGCTGTCATGATAAGTTCTGTAGCTTAATTTTATAACAGCTACTTAATTACTAAAAATATATCCAAATTATTTACGAAATATCCTTGCTTGTGGGTATTGATTCACTGTTGAGTATATCTTCTTGGGTGAGTTAGCCTAGTTGGAATGATGATGGGGAGGCTATCAAATTATTACATGCACCCGAGAGTACCTAGTATGGTGTTTGCCTGTTTGGTGTTCCCACTGGCTTTCCCAAGTGTCTGTCGTATGCATCAGATGGGCGAATACCATTCCATACTCTTGGCCCTTGGGTGCATCAGTGCATGGTATAAGTATTGCTCGTAGATTAAGATTGTACTAGATTTAATAATTCGTAATTAAATTGGACTAGATTCAATACAATCATAAAACCATATAGAAATTTCTTTGAACCAAGTATAACATACAACTGTAAAATCTCTCAATAACAAGATTCCACACACCCAACCAAAAAAAACCCAATGAACAACAAATTAAGAATTTATAGTACTAATAATTATTTTGCAATATCCGCAAGCTAAACTTCCGGTGAAGCGGAGCAAGACTAGAATGATATTCGGAGTGGATGCGCTGGTGGTTGCTGTCACTGCTGCCGCCATCTTGCATTGTTCTGGAAGTGGATGGATCAGTAACCGAAGCAGGAACAACAGCAGGAACAACTTTGGCGTGGGAGGCTGCCGGAGAAGACGAAGTTTTATTCTTCTTCTTGGTGGATTTCTCTGAATAAGGGAGACCACATCTTAATGAAACAAGTATACCATGCAGAAAATCTCTAATTTTAGCCATTGCTATCTCGGACACAATTTAACTCAAAACTTTAGGAATGTGAGTATGCAAAATAAACGCCTAAAACTATAACCAAAGTGATGTAGTACGTATAGCTTTTGGCCAAGACCCTGTTATTATTTATAAGGATACCAAGTATTAATAACCTAATCCAAATTTAATTAGGAATATAGGAAACTTCTAACTTGTGGGATGGAAAATCCTACAACAATTAGAAGTGTAGAACTATGATTACGTGGGCATCAAATACTAATACTAGATCAACTAATACTTAGATAAGATATTTATCCATGATCTTAAAAGATCGATTTAACAACTTGATAGATTCTAATTTCAATTCGTAACAAACTTGATTAATAAACCAAAATTGTTTCAAAAGAATATAATCCATATAATAAACCAAAATTATAGAGGTTGCCATTTATGCAATAGTTGGACGAAACTAAAAGTCTTACTCCCTTAGAGTCCTTCCGTACTAAAAATTCGCAATTGCCAATGTACAACTTTAACTAGACTAAGATTTATTTGTGCAAAAGTCATATTGCAATTAGGTGTAAATAGGGTATTGATCGTCTTCATCTCTCTATAACCTCTTACGAAAAAGAAAAACAAGTTTTTTTTTTCCAAATTCATACTTCATCATCAATTGGGTATTTCTAAGATCATCAAATAAACTCAATAGCAATCGACAAAATTAGTGATACAAAAACCCTCAAAAGTTCAAACAAAATAACAATCCTAAATTTGGGATACCAAATTCAACAAAAAGAAAGCTAAGAACCCTAATTAAATGAAAAGTGGATTACTTTTTAATTAGATTTATTGGCATATTGCTTGAGAAGACCAGAAAGAGAAGCGCAATGGGTAGAGTCGTAATTGCACATCTCACAGCATTTCTGAAGCTTAAGAATGACATCAACACATCTTTGAGGATTGAAATTGTTCTTCGATAAACAAGCTTGAATGTCACACGCCTGTTTCTTGCATGGCTCCGTGCTTGGCTGAACCATTTTCTCTCTCCTTCGATTAATTCTTGCTGTCAATTTGATCCAATTTAGTCTATCCCTGTTTTCTTCTTTCTTGCCCTAAAATTGTAGGGTATCAAGTTCTTTTTTTGTGTGTGTGGGGAGAAATTTGTCAATATTGATAATAAGTCAAGAGATACTTATAAATTAGGTTACTAGAGAAGAGCTAGATATCAAATTGTAGACGAATATGGAATAAAGGATATTTTAATAAATCGATAGACTCACACATGTGTCTCAAAACCTCATATTTCGACATTTAAATATGATCTAACATTTCAATGCAATATTTTACTCATTCTTTTTGTGGAACTCTTAGGGGTCATTTTGATCAAGATAAGGAATGGAAAGGAATTGGAAACAAATAAATGAGGGAAATGGTAATAAAAATGGTTACATTTATTGGGTGTTTGGTTCAAACCATGGAATGAAAATGTGTAACACCCCGTATTTTTATATCCGTTTAGTAATTATTTGCACTAATTTATTTTAGGAAAATAGTTTCAGATTTCTTTTATCAAAAATATTTTTTACTAGTTTGACTTTATTTTAGAGGTGGTCAAAACAAATTCCTAGATTTACTAGGTTAAATACCAATATCTATCATACTAGTATAAGGAGAGAGAAAGTAAAGAAAAAGAAAGTAAAAAAAAAGAAAAGAGAGTTACTGCATTCTTATACTCCAAAAAACCCTCGACACCTTCATATTTTCCATCTTCTACCTCTCTTCAACTTCTTGTTTCAATTATCAATAAATTTACAAGATTTGCCATCAACCATCATCATACATCAACCGTCGTTCGTCCATCTTCATCATATATCAATTTGGTGGTTGTCTTGAAGAGGGAGAATTGAGTTCTTGGCTTTGCAAATTTCGGGTTGGAAAAGTCGGGTCAAAGAAAACAAATTCGGGTCCTTTTCTGAGTAATAATACTCTATTATTTCACCTTAATCAAGTAAGTTATATATCCTAAGTCTAATTTGTATTTGGTTGATTTTTCTGAATTTGGGGTTTTGTTAGTTAGGGTTCTTGAGATAAATTAAATTGGGGGTTTTGATTTTAATTGTTTGGGTGTGTAATTGAATGAATAGGATGTTTATTTAGGTGTTTAGTAGTTAGTTGAGATTAATGGAATGTTAAGTAAACTTGTGTTCAAAGTAATTTATAGTGTATCTCGTATGAATTACCCGTCAGTTCGTAAAATGCGGTTTTAAGCAGTTTCTGGGCATTTTTAGCAAAAATACTATTTCACAAAAGTTGTTCGTATCGAAATTTTACTCAAGATAGGCTCAAGAAACGCTTGATTTGGAGTTCGAATGAGGAAGTTATTCCCATTTTAAGTTTCTGCTGAAATTGATAAAAAGTATAGTTAGTTTCGAATGCTTTAAGTTTCAAAGTTTTCTTATGAATGTTTTATTAATGGACTTTTAGTATTAGAGTCAACTCCATCCGTATTATTTGACTATCCAAGTTTATTGCTCAGGTTGCTTCCATTGACCTTTAATCTATGAACTTTAATTTGTGACTTCTCAGATTGTGACAAGTTGAGTTGTTTCCAGGTTTAGTGAAAGTCCTCATTAACTAACTTGTGCTATTTCTAGATGAATCGTATGAAGTATAGTCTAGTGACTTATACTATATTATTATATTGTAGATTCCGGGTTCGTAAAGGAACCTTTTTGACTTGTGATTGAGATTGGTTGATTGTGGCTTGCTAATAAGGTAAGATTTCATACTAAGCTTGTACAGATTATTTCAAAAGTATTTCATATTGATTTGTGATTTATATTGAGTTTGGAATCATTTTTACGATGTTATTTATGGAGCTTTAATTGTTTTGACGATATTTATATCAAAATAATTTATGAGATTATTTAAGAGAATTATATTAAAAGGAGGAAGTTCCTCGTGAGACAAGTTTGAGATTATTAAAAGGAGGAAGTTCCTCGTGAGATAAGTTTGAGATTATTAAAAGGAGGAAGTTCCTCATTGTTACTAAGTTTACTAAGATTGTATAAAATGTGGGGTTGCCGGTAAGCGGAATTCCTCGAGTATGGAAAGTAGGTTGAGTTAACGGTGTCTCAACAATCTATTTAGTAGTTGGGAGTATGTTGATCAATACTCTTGCCAATTGTCTTCCTTCTCGGTTCGTTATCGAGTTAGGGGTATGCATACTAGGGGCTTTGGTGTTTACCTTATCCAAAGGAGCCTAGCTAGCTCATTGGATTTTTACTACTTCCTACTCCACGATTACGAATTGAAAGGTTATATTTGAAAGTTTTACGTAATGGTTTAGAAAGAAAGTAAAGTGGATTTGAATTATTGAAGGTTGTCTATTATATTCAAGTTGAATGTTGTACAAGTGAAATGATTTTGTGGAATACTATGTATGTATTCCACCCGCACATTGGATAGTTCAAAGTTGTTATTGGTATGAAATCTTGCTGTCACCCTTTTGGCCGATATTACATGTCTTCAATGTGCGGGGCTTGGTGGTGACTAGCTTATATTGGATGAGAGCGTTGACTTCACTTAGATGTAGATTTATTAAAGTTAAGACTTCCGCCGCAAAGTAGTTTAGAATTATGGTTTGTTATAGGAGTGTATTAATTAATTACATTTTCTTTTAGTTGTAATAGTTAATAATTAATATATGTAATGGTAGTAGTACCTTTCGCCTTCTTGTTATTAAATGTTTAATAATCGCGGCATAACTGACTCTTGAATTGTCCATGCTTTGTACTCGATATGTTTTCTAAAGAAAGTGGAAATTCAGGGTTGTTACAGTTGGTATCAGAGCCAACGACTCGAGTCTATGGCTAGAGCTTAGAGTTGAGCTTATAGTGGTCTAGAGGCTTAGCCACCAGTTTAGTGCCAAGGTGTAGGGCCTTATGTTAGCCCTAGAGATTATCCTTGAGTTTGTGGTCTAGGATTGAGACCTAGAGTTGTGACTATCGGTTTAGTACCTATTGGGATCTCTAAATTCCTTTGTTTATTTTGAAACTATGTTTTTAGGAGAAAATACCTCTCCCTACGTGGATTGTTCATCACCATTAAGACCACCGGCGCCGGGGTGCGTGTTAATGATGAAGAATAATGTACGAAAGTTTTAATCATTGTTTTGATTGGAAGTTGGATCCATCCCTACCTTGAGGTAGATTTTTGCGACTTAGTAGGGTGTGCCTAGAGTTGTAACCTTGAGGTTGTAACCTTAAGTAAGATTAAATAAATGAGGTATTAAAATTTGAAAAGCCGAGGTAAGATTGAGATATGGGAAGTAAGGGATTACAAGTGGTTGTTGTGTATGGTAGTTGGCGTAGATCCCTCTTATGTGGATGTTTGACTTGATAACGTCAATGAGTTTGGTAAGTGTGGAACTAGTTGGGTTTTATGTTTGATTCAAGTTAAGTTGTGCTTGCCTCCATGTTTGGTATGATTGGCTAGTAAAGGCAAACCATTTCGAGTATATCTTTGTTTGGTTGTGATTTTAAGTTGGTGTATAGCCGAGAGTGTGCTATAAGTTCAAGTTTGAGTCGCATAATGCGAAATTTAGTTCCATTTGTTTACGGGAACTCGGGGTGACATTCCGTCTTGATGCTAATTTTTATTGTCACCTATTTCATTTAAGTATCTAGCTTGTTGGTTTTTATGTTCGCATTAGGACGAACTATTATTGTGGATAAGGGTGAGCCTTATTTCATTCAAAGTGGCACTTTATTTTATTTTTTTGTTCTTGTGTGTGTTGTTGTGTTAGACCCACCCATCTTCCGTACTTTGTTCATCTTTTGGCCTTGAGAATGTTTAGTGATTAGCTACTTGATTCTTGAATTGCAAACTGATTGAGTTACGTGATGGCATATACGAATTATAGTTGGTGTGAATTATTAATTGAACACCTTATAGGGAATGGTTTGGTTATGTCTTGGATATGCTAGTCTTGTTGACTAAGTGCTATGAATTGATTTGTTAGTGTATGATTGTGCGTTGAGGCTATAACAAGAGTTGAAACTCAAGTTATTAGCTCTCTTGGTCATGCCCGTAGACCCCGTTATGTGAGTTTAAAGTAGTTTAGCAAGTCATGAGATGACTATCTACTATAAGTTGACGTGTTCTATTGACTTTCATGGAGTATTCATAGTGTATAGCTAAAGGAAAAAAAAAATTAGTCCAAGTGGGTTGGTTTCTCGTAGCAAACCTGTGACTAGTCAAAGTCAGCTCATAACGTGTTAAGGGTCAACCGTTTGACCCGTTAAAGTATTACCTCGTTTATTATCTCGTGTCAAGGAATCGGTGAGACCATTATAGAACAACTAGCAACTATCATGTACCTAGTAAGGCTGTGGAATGGTGACATATGCAAGGCATAATGTCAACTCGAGTCATGTCGATGATGGGACGCATAGTTCCCCGTTATGTGATTTGTTTAGTAGGGATCAAGGTCTAATAACACTAAAATGGTTAGCGAGTCTAATGTAGACTGGTTTAACAAAGAGAGTCTCTTCTCATTGAGTTTAAGGTTAGGAATATAGGTTGAAGTAATCTAAGTCTTTGGTTTAAAGTCATTGCAAAGTTCTTAAATCTTAAATGACAAGCTACAAGTTCCACATTTTCTTGCAATTATCCAATGAAATGATCGTAGTTATGGAGTTATAGTTGTACCATGCTAATTGGTTGAGAACCTCGAGATAGCTTGGTCATAACTTATAACAAGCTCTTCTTTGTGTCGCCCGGGGGAGTTAGACGCCCACTTAAAGTTGAACAAATCGTCGTTAATGACCTAGAGGCCATTAGGAATGGTTTAATGCGCGGAAACTCAATTTACTTAAGTCTTGCCCGAAGAATGAGACTAAGTTATTATAGTGGTCAACGTATGTAATTGATTAATTTGATTAAGTTTTAAGTGAGTAAGGGTTAAGTGTATCATTTCGCAAATCTATGACTAGTTGTTTGAGTCGAAACTAATGAATTTAATAGAAACTAATGAAGTATATTGGACCATATCTATTTCATGAACCTTAAGAAGTGAGTTTAAGTTAACTCTTGATTGCTATGTTTGGAGTGTTGACTATCGGTAGGCAAGGGTAATACCACCATTATTGTTGATGGAGTCGTTAGTTTATGTGATTCACGTATCCATGCATGACTTGAAATTTTATTTCGTGAGGCTATAATGTGTGCAACTGTTTATGGTGTGTTAGTTTTGAGACATGGTTTTAAAAAGGAGTTCTGTATAAAGTAAGCTTTAGTTTCATGTACATAGAGCATATCATTTTCTGTAGTACCTTAGTAGCTCGATTTGGCCCTGTTTGGTCAACGAGTAAGTTACCCTACCAAAGACTATGTGAGATTATTCAATTTGTTTGAGTAGCATGTGAAAGTGATTTAGAAACGTTTCAATTAAGGTTGTGGATTCATTCTCGAATAGATCTAGAAATGGTGTTTCTACAACGATGTGAGCGAATTTTGGAAAAGTTAAGAACACGTTTTTGAAAAAGTTTTGA
Source organism: Beta corolliflora (assembly GCA_947648045.1). NCBI lineage: Eukaryota > Viridiplantae > Streptophyta > Magnoliopsida > Caryophyllales > Amaranthaceae > Beta > Beta corolliflora. Next base: position 160,978 of record CANSZD010001784.1, read on the forward strand.
AAGGGGGCAAGTCTTCCACGGATTGTGAGCCTTGACGGTCTCTAAATGGAGCTTTCTACCGTTTTATAATGTGTTTTGAGTGTTACCAAGTAGTAGGAGATTTGGTGTTTAGTAAAGAATATTTGAAATCGTGATATGTGCTTAAAACTTGTCCGGATTTCGATCGAAGTAAAGGGAATAGTTGGATGGCCGCCCCATCGTGGAGGTTTCAAGTCCCCATGCCTCCCACTGTCGAGGACTATGAGTCAAACTAATGCCGAGTATAAACTCCACCTTTGTTGTCAGGGTTATGTTCGACCCCATTGACCCCATTGACAGAGGTTTCAAGTCTCTGGTAGCGGAAATATATGCCTTATTATTTGGATTGATTGGATCTCGTCAAAAAATTGTTTTCGGAGCGATAAAGTTTAGCATGTTGTTACCTCGTGTCTAAAAAAAACTGTTGTGACCGTAAGAAGGATTGAGCAAAGTTTTGCAAAACAAGAGTTCTATATAAGGGTCATTTATTATTGGATTTTCAATACATAATCGTTTTAGAAGAAAGAAAATTGGTTGTGTCCATATTCAAGCGTAAGGTTATTTAAGTACTCTTGGATGAAAGTGCTTAGTGTGCTTTGATGTGATTTTAGTGGTGTCATTGATTACGTGATAGTCATAAACGTCAAAACACGTGCTATGAATGTTTATGGGTTAAGATTCTGCCCAATGTTGATGCGACCATCAAAGTATTTTGTTTTGCCATTTGTGGTATGCCTTGGTGATTGTGAGTGTTATAGTTGTCGACTTGTGAATTGTTTTATGTTTTTTTTAGGCGAGTACGCCCAACCATGTAATGGTGAGTTCATATTGTATGAGTCTTTATTTCTATTTTAGAAGAGAAATAGTACTCTCAGTTCGGGTTAGTTATTGCTCTGTGAAAGCATTGAGTATTAGATATGGAAATGCTTTTATGTATTGTGATTGTAACAGGTTTAGAAAACCTTTTCTCATTTCGAGTTGTCCATTTTACAAAGGAAACTCTGTCGGATTTTCGAGAAAATCCTATATTATTATTTAAAGCGCTTGTGCACCATAGTGTAGTTATGAATTGAATTCCACACTCTACGTCCTACGACATAGTCCAACGAGTGTGACGGTAGTGGTTCGATTTAGCTCGACTTAGATTATTTCCCGTCGTGTCTAATCATTAGTAAGGGAGTTGATTCCCAAGTTTATCGGTCCATATGTGATCCTTGAAAGGATAATTGATTGTATTTGTAATGTATTCCATGTTTTTTTTAGTTACGACATCGTATTAGTAACTTTTCACATGGTGATAGTTGGAGTTCTCGTTGAGACTCTAGATCAATAGATCCGTAAGAACCGTAAGGTTGAGAAATGGATAGTAAAGGTTTTGTGGTCAAACCACAACACCCGAGGAACTACTCGTAAGACCGAGGATGTCACGTGTTTTATGTGTCCCCATCTCTTATTCATGTTATTGTTAGTTACGAGGGCGTAACTTCTTCTTTAGGGAGGTAGATTTCGAGCCAATTGTGTGTTTGGTGCTAAAAGTTGTTATGATTTCATATGTGATGTATACCTTAATGTCTAAAGTATACATAATTCGTGTATGACTAGAAATTTTATGGTAAACCTTGTAATATGTTGCATGTTTTACTTCTTATAGTATGAACATTTTAGTTGAAATGGTTGTATGTCTACAAGGGTGATCAAATCAATTGATCTATGAGGTGTTGGTTCTACTTGTTATGGTATGAATATATTAGTTGGAATGATTGTTTGGTTATAAAAGTGATCAATTGAATTGATCTATGAGAAAGTGAATTAGTTGCCGGAGATGTTCTCCGAAATGATTTGGTTGTTGGAGATGATATCCAGAGTGATAGTAGTTGGCTAACCTATAGCGTTCATGAGCTGTTTTCAGAAACAAGAGTATATGTTTGATCATTTGAGTAATACTTTAAGTTTCGGGACGAAACTTATTTTAAGGGGGTAGATTGTAACACCCCGTATTTTTATATCCGTTTAGTAATTATTTGCACTAATTTATTTTAGGAAAATAGTTTCAGATTTCTTTTATCAAAAATATTTTTTACTAGTTTGACTTTATTTTAGAGGTGGTCAAAACAAATTCCTAGATTTACTAGGTTAAATACCAATATCTATCATACTAGTATAAGGAGAGAGAAAGTAAAGAAAAAGAAAGTAAAAAAAAGAAAAGAGAGTTACTGCATTCTTATACTCCCACTAGAGGAAAAATTGTCATTTGCTGCTTTAAAAGGGCTGCGCTTGTGTTGAAAACCGCAGCCCTTCCGTTAAGGGCTGCGGTCAGGCCCAAAACCGCAGACCTTGGTTAGATAAAGGGCTGCGGTTTAGGGCCTGACCGCAGCCCTTAAAGGAAGGGCTGCGGTTTACCACTCAACCGCAGCCCTTTTTTTATTTTTTAATCCCCACAAGGCCAAAACAAACCGCGCGCGCTCATTAATTTTACTTCCCTCCACACATTTTCGTTCCTCCAAACAGCGAAAAGAGCACCCACCCTCACACCCACCCTCACACCCACCCTCACACTTCGCCTCTCGCTCTCTTCGACCTCGCACTTGCTCACCTCCTCCCTGCAACTCGCACTTGCTCACCTCCTCCCTGCAACTCGCACTTCCCAACTCAACCACCGACAACATTAGCAACCCTAATTTCGCTGCCACGCCACCATCCTCGCCTCGCAACGCCTCCATCGAGAAAGAGCGTCGCCGAACCAGCAAATCACCTCTATTATGTGTTAAATTCATTGTAAGTTTTCTATTTTCTTGTAGTTTTCGTTCGATTGTTTGCTTTTCGCTCAAATTTTGATTGTTGTTTTGCGTTTTCTTGTTGTTGACTGATTTTCATGCATTTACTTAGTTTGAGTTAGTTTTGCTGAGTTTTGATGTCAGTTTTTGATTTTTTTTTAGTTGTTTGTAGATCTATAGTTGCTAATTTTGTAGAGTAAGTTTGCTCCTCTTCGCACTCCTCATTTCCAAATTTTCAATTATTTCAGGTTGGTATTTCAAAATTCTATCTTGTATAATTCTGCTATTAGGGCTTTGTGTCCATTTCAATTTAGCAATTTCCTGTCCATGTCTGTTGTTAGGGAAACAGGAGGTCTGTGGAGATAAGTTTTCTGTGGATTTTCGTAACAGAGGGATAAGTTTTCTCACTCTCTCATCTCACTCTTTTGTAAATACTTAACTTCAGATCTCTTGATTTTTCCTTGTATAATCAATCTTAATGCACTGAAAATGTTGACAATAATGCTTTGCTCATATTAGATTTGCTGTTCGACTTTGCTCATATTATCTCATCGTTCATTCATGTCTGCAAATAGCTTTATTTTCTCCTATTTTTGCCTGCTAAATTTTTTGTCTCTTTTATGAGGATTAATAGATCAAATGATTGTATTGAATTAATGGTTTTATGATGGATGTCTAGAGAATTAGTCTCATTTGGTTAGTGTTTTGAAGAAATTTCTTGTTTTTTCGGTTGGTTTTTTAGCATTGTTGGTTGAATATTGATGCATAGTTTTTGGTTTTCTGAGTTGGTTAGTGCCTTATTGATTATGATATCCTTGCTTTGGTGAAATTTTATTGGTGGCTTTGTTTGATTTTCGGTTTCTGTGCACAATTAGTGTGCACCATTGTTGCTGCACTGATTCTTTTATTTTCCATTGTAGTCACTGGAAGATCACATCGCCTGCTACCTTCTATGCTACATATGGTGGAATAGCTGCCACATTTATTTCTATTTCCTTTCCTTTTGGTTATCTTCGCCTAGCGAGAGAACTCCACTGAACAAAGCAAATGACCCATCAAAGGTATGACCAAAGAAAAAGCCACCGGTTTTCTCGTTGTTGGTATGTCTTTTCTTTGATTGTTCATGGAAATTGTCTTCGATAAGCATTCAAATATTCAAGTGAGAGAACATGATAGAACATCCTAACTTTTTTGTGTTCCCTTTGGCCCCATTTATATACCTCGAGATGATGTAATAGAAATCCCAGGCCCGAATCTCATATCATGGTATAAAATGCACCATCGTGGTCCTAAGCGTCTTAATACTTACCGAGTTTACTATAATTAGAATTCATTGACCGCTTGCTTAAGCTAAATTGATAAGTCATATCTCGCACGAATGTCTATCATGGTTTGATTGTAATTTCAAGTGGTACATATTTATGAAATTTTAGAGCTTTCCTTGCACATATGCAATGTAAATGCTGTAAAATTAAGAATCCATGTGATTTTGTCATCTCTTCTAAGTTTCGAGTACAATATATATGGATAAAATTTGAGTGACTACAGTTTTTGAGGTATGTAGTTCGGATGATTATCTCTTAAATTTTCAAGGAAAGGCGATAAACTCTTCAAATGCCTTGAATATGCAAATTTATCTATTTCTAGACTCACTCTTTAGCTTAGGCCTTTGTTTCTTCATGCATTGGTTATTATTTCACTCTTTTTTTGCTTATTAAATAATCTTCTATTTAGATGATTTTTACCCGTATTTCATATGAGTTTCTTAAACGAAATACCAATGTCTAGAAATATCTTTAAATTCTACATTCCTTTTCATATTTAACTACAACTAGATGGCCTCGCTTATCGTGGAATTGATTTGTAAGTGGCACATAGTCAAGCAAACATGTGGTTTTCTATATCCCGCACTCACTTTTGGAGATTGCTTCAACACTCAACACCACTTTTGCACACCATCCACTCGGAGCATATTGAGCAATATAACTTATCACTATGGTGCGTAAGCTCAAGCTTATCCCCGCCCAAACAGCCTTTTTGGGTCCTCTCGGTTAGTTCCCTACCTTGCTTCGCATTTGAACACCAAAGATAAGCTGCAATTGCACCTAATTTACTCTCATTTCCTCGTCTTTTTTTTATCTCAACAAACATCGGTAATGGATGATTTTGGGGTTTCGATTTTATCACAATTGGTTCTCGATTTTATCTGTTTTGTTAAAGGTGTTCGTCAATTTGTTAATTGATTCTTCCTTTTTTTAGTTCCATGAAATACCTAATTGTTCCTCTCATTTTTCTCTTCCCTTTTATGAATTTTTTCATCGATGCTTAAAGATGCTTGCATTTATTGACGTTATTGCCAAGGATAAGACCGATAAGGTACTCAATCTCGCACCATGTCATCCTTCTATTTATCCCCCTTCTATTAACTTAGCTTAGAATTCTTTTTCCGATTATGTTTTAGAAATTAGAACCATCCTATCCGAAGTTGATTGTTCGAGGATGAACCTTATTTATCCCCCTTTTCCCCTTAGTTGAAGATGATTGTTCGAGGAATTAGTATGGGCATCAGTAGCCCCTTTGGGATCATGGTGTTGGTTTTATTGAATCTTTTTGGCATTGATTGATTGTTTCATGCATAAAGTTGGTGAATATTAGTTAGTTAATGATTTTTGTGGGATTTCTTGGCCTACTATGCATCTAAGTGGTTATTTTAGGACTTCAATTGCCTCGATGATGAAATCATTTCAAGTAGTGTATAGAAGCCGATCATGTACTATCTAAGTTGTTCGTCATAAATTTTGCTATGTAAAGAGTTAAGCTTTTTGCATTTTCACTAGTGGAAAAAAACACAAGGAGTTTTGAATTGCGATTTTAATTGTTATAATTAAACTAGGATTATAAGATACCGTTGGTAAAAGAGTTTTGAACCAACACTAACAAGTTAATAATAATATTATGTTCACTTTTTCTAGCAATTGATAATTAATCACAACAAAAATTAACAAAATAAAACTAAAAAACCAAAAAAGAAAAAAGCCAATAAAACTAACTCCTTTGGCAATGGTGACTTGAACTATCTCCTCCCCCCGTCCCCCCCCCCGCCCCCCCCCCGCCGCACTCCCCCGACCCGCCCCCCGCAGCCCTCCCCCCCCGCACTCCCCCCCCCCCGCCCCCCTCCCCGCCGCTCCCCCCGACCCCCCTGCAGCCTCCCCCCGCACTCCCCCTACTGTACTCCCTCCCCTCACTGCCGCCCGCACTCCCCCCCCGACTCAGCCCCCCGCAGCCCCTCCCCGCCGCACTCCCCCGCACCCCCCGCCGCACTCCCCCCTCACTGCTTCCCCCGCTGCCTCCCCCCCGACCCCCCGCATCCTCCCCCGCTGCACTCCCCCGCACCCCCCCGCCGTACTCCCTCCCCCTCACCGCTCGCCCCCGCCGCACTCCCCCCGACCGCCCCTGCAGCCCTCCCCCGTTGCACTCCCCCCCACTGCCGCCCCCGCTACACTCCCCCCTTCCCCCAACCGAAGATGAATTATGAAAATTATGCGAGAGAACGAAAAACAAGACAGAAATATATTTAGCCGCATGTTAGGTCATATATAGTCCAATTGACTTAGTTTTTTGCATTTAGCCGCATGTTAGGTCATATATAGTCCCAATAGGTACATATATAACTATAAGAGTCAATTAAACTCCACTTATATGCTTTGAAACACATTTTCGGTAAATGAAGGACATTTCGGGCCGATTTTGGCCTTTACACTCCAATTCACTTTGTTTTTTGCATTTAGCCGCATGTTAGGTCATATATAGTCCTAATAGGTACATATATAACTATAAGAGTCAATTAAACTCCACTTATATGCTTTGAAACACATTTTGGGTAAATGAAGGTCATTTCTGGCCGATTTTGGCCTTTACACTCCAATTCACTTAGTTTTTGCATTTAGCCGCATGTTAGGTCATATATAGTCCCAATAGGTACATATATAACTATAAGAGTCAATTAAACTCCACTTATATGCTTTGAAACACATTTTGGGTAAATGAAGGCCATTTCGGGCCGATTTTGGCCTTTACACTCCAATTCACTTAGTTTTTTGCATTTAGCCGCATGTTAGGTCATATGTAGTCCTAATAGGTACATATATAACTATAAGAGTCAATTAAACTCCACTTATATGCTTTGAAACACCCTTTGGGTAAATGAAGCCCATTTCGGGTCGATTTTAGCCTTTACACTCCAATTCACTTAGTTTTTTGCATTTAGCCGCGTGTTAGGTCATATATAGTCCCAATAGGTACATATATAACTATAAGAGTCAATTAAACTCCACTTATATGCTTTGAAACACATTTTGGGTAAATGAAGCCCATTTCGGGCCGATTTTGGCCTTTACACTCCAATTCACTTAGTTTTTTGCATTTAGCCGCGTGTTAGGTCATATATAGTCCTAATAGGTACATATATAACTATAAGAGTCAATTAAACTCCACTTATATGCTTTGAAACACATTTTGGGTAAATGAAGGCCATTTCGGGCCGATTTTGGCCTTTACACTCCAATTCACTTAGTTTTTTGCATTTAGCCGCATGTTAGGTCATATATAGTCCCAATAGGTACATATATAACTATAAGAGTCAATTAAACTCCACTTATATGCTTTGAAACACATTTTCGGTAAATGAAGGACATTTCGGGCCGATTTTGGCCTTTACACTCCAATTCACTTTGTTTTTTGCATTTAGCCGCATGTTAGGTCATATATAGTCCTAATAGGTACATATATAACTATAAGAGTCAATTAAACTCCACTTATATGCTTTGAAACACATTTTGGGTAAATGAAGGTCATTTCGGGCCGATTTTGGCCTTTACACTCCAATTCACTTAGTTTTTTACATTTAGCCGCATGTTAGGTCATATATAGTCCCAATAGGTACATATATAACTATAAGAGTCAATTAAACTCCACTTATATGCTTTGAAACACATTTTGGGTAAATGAAGGCCATTTCGGGCCGATTTTGGCCTTTACACTCCAATTCACTTAGTTTTTTGCATTTAGCCGCATGTTAGGTCATATGTAGTCCTAATAGGTACATATATAACTATAAGAGTCAATTAAACTCCACTTATATGCTTTGAAACACCCTTTGGGTAAATGAAGCCCATTTCGGGTCGATTTTAGCCTTTACACTCCAATTCACTTAGTTTTTTGCATTTAGCCGCGTGTTAGGTCATATATAGTCCCAATAGGTACATATATAACTATAAGAGTCAATTAAACTCCACTTATATGCTTTGAAACACATTTTGGGTAAATGAAGCCCATTTCGGGCCGATTTTGGCCTTTACACTCCAATTCACTTAGTTTTTTGCATTTAGCCAGCGTGTTAGGTCATATATAGTCCTAATAGGTACATATATAACTATAAGAGTCAATTAAACTCCACTTATATGCTTTGAAACACATTTTGGGTAAATGAAGGCCATTTCGGGCCGATTTTGGCCTTTACACTCCAATTCACTTAGTTTTTTGCATTTAGCCGCATGTTAGGTCATATGTAGTCCTAATAGGTACATATATAACTATAAGAGTCAATTAAACTCCACTTATATGCTTTGAAACACATTTTGGGTAAATGAAGGCCATTTCGGGCCGATTTTGGCCTTTACACTCCAATTCACTTAGTTTTTTGCATTTAGCCGCATGTTAGGTCATATGTAGTCCTAATAGGTACATATATAACTATAAGAGTCAATTAAACTCCACTTATATGCTTTGAAACACCCTTTGGGTAAATGAAGCCCATTTCGGGTCGATTTTAGCCTTTACACTCCAATTCACTTAGTTTTTTGCATTTAGCCGCATGTTAGGTCATATATAGTCCCAATAGGTACATATATAACTATAAAGAGTCAATTAAACTCCACTTATATGCTTTGAAACACATTTTGGGTAAATGAAGCCCATTTCGGCCGATTTTGGCCTTTACACTCCAATTCACTTAGTTTTTTGCATTTAGCCGCGTGTTAGGTCATATATAATCCTAATAGGTACATATATAACTATAAGAGTCAATTAAACTCCACTTATATGCTTTGAAACACATTTTGGGTAAATGAAGCCCATTTCGGGCCGATTTTGGACTTTACACTCCAATTCACTTAGTTTTTTGCATTTAGCCGCATGTTAGGTCATATATAGTCCCAATAGGTACATATATAACTATAAGAGTCAATTAAACTCCACTTATATGCTTTGAAACACATTTTGGGTAAATGAAGGCCATTTCGGGCCGATTTTGGCCTTTACACTCCAATTCACTTAGTTTTTTGCATTTAGCCGCATGTTAGGTCATATGTAGTCCTAATAGGTACATATATAACTATAAGAGTCAATTAAACTCCACTTATATGCTTTGAAACACCCTTTGGGTAAATGAAGCCCATTTCGGGTCGATTTTAGCCTTTACACTCCAATTCACTTAGTTTTTTGCATTTAGCTGCATGTTAGGTCATATATAGTCCCAATAGGTACATATATAACTATAAGAGTCAATTAAACTCCACTTATATGCTTTGAAACAACTTTTAGGGTAAATGAAGGCCATTTCGGGCCGATTTTGGCCTTTACACTCCAATTGACTTAGTTTTTTGCATTTAGCCGCATGTTAGATCATATATAGTCCCAATAGGTACATATATAACTATAAGAGTCAATTAAACTCCACTTATATGCTTTGAAACAACTTTTAGGGTAAATGAAGGCCATTTCGGGCCGATTTTGGCCTTTACACTCCAATTGACTTAGTTTTTTGCATTTAGCCGCATGTTAGATCATATATAGTCCCAATAGGTACATATATAACTATAAGAGTCAATTAAACTCCACTTATATGCTTTGAAACACATTTTGGGTAAATGAAGGCCATTTCGAGCCGATTTTGGCCTTTACACTCCAATTCACTTAGTTTTTTGCATTTAGCCGCGTGTTAGGTCATATATAGTCCTAATAGGTACATGGCCCCCCCGCTACACCCCTAGCACAGCCCAAAGACCCCCCGCTTCCCCTCCCCCGCCCCCACCCCCGCAAAGACTCCCCGCGCAAGACCCCCCGCCGCCCCGCCCCGCAACCCCCCGCTAGCCCCCCTGCTAGAACCCCACCCCACCCCACCCCCCCCTCGCTACCCCCATGCCGCCCCCGCTACACCCCTAGCACAGCCCAAAGACCCCCGCTTCCCCTCCGCCCCCACCCCCCGCGTAACTCCCCGCAGCACCCCCGCCGCCCCTGCCCCGCACCCCCCCGTTAGCCCCCTGCTAGAACCCCACCCCACCCCGCGCCCCCTGCTACCCCCGCCGCGCCCCCGCTACACTCCTAGCACGCCCAAAGCACCCCCCCGCTTCCCTCCCCCGCCCCCACCCCCGCCAAAGACTCCCCGCCCCCCCCGCAACCCCCCGCAACCCCCCGCTAGCTCCCCCGCTAACCCCCCACCCCACCCCCGCGCCCCGCTACCCCCCTGTCGCCCCCCGCTACACCCCTAGCACAGCCCAAAGACCCCCCCGCTCCCCCTCCCCGCCCCCACCCCCGCCAAGACCCCCCGCCCCCCCACCCCGCAACCCCCCGCTAGCCATTTGTTTAGCCATTTGTTGTTGTATTGTAAGTCGCCATGTACTTACAACATCAACAAATTGAAAGTTGTTCTTGTGGAGTGGGTCCGTCCGGCTCTTTCGCTTTGTAGTACTTGCATAGATATAGTTTCAACTCCAAATTATAGCGGTTTTGGTTTTATTTGCCGGGTTCTATCATCTCTAGAAAAGTTGCTTTTGAGGGATTCGGATGCCGATCTTGGTGGAGTTGTTGTAATGTCTTCATGGTCGTTCTTTGGTTGGTTATTTTTTTATGGTTGTGATCCCGCTCATATATTGCAATTCGAACATTCGAGGGCAACCTCGAACTAATGTAATTTAGTTATTATTTTCTCTATATTCGTGTAAACAACATAATTTGTAATGAAAAATGATACTTATATATATATATAAATCTGTTTGGGAACATTTAGGACAAAAAATCCAAAAAAAAAAAAATTTTTTTTTTATTTTTTTGGGTCACAAGGGCTGCGGTTTTTGGAAAAACCGCAGCCCTTAGTGGGTTAAGGGTCGCGGTTAAGGGCTAAAACCGCAGCCCTTAACTCACCAAGGGTCGCGGTTTTGCCCTTTAACCGCAGCCCTTAACCCACTAAGGGCTGCGGTTTTTCTTGACCGCAGCCCTTAACGCGCTAAGGGTCATGTTAAAAACCGCAGCCCCTTCCTAAATGTCAAGGGCTTCTAGTCTAATGGCTGCGGTCAAAAAACGCAGCCCTTGGGCCCTTTTTGACCGCAGCCCTTGGGCTTTTTTCCTCTAGTGTCCAAAAAACCCTCGACACCTTCATATTTTCCATCTTCTACCTCTCTTCAACTTCTTGTTTCAATTATCAATAAATTTACAAGATTTGCCATCAACCATCATCATACATCAACCGTCGTTCGTCCATCTTCATCATATATCAATTTGGTGGTTGTCTTGAAGAGGGAGAATTGAGTTCTTGGCTTTGCAAATTTCGGGTTGGAAAAGTCGGGTCAAAGAAAACAAATTCGGGTCCTTTTCGAGTAATAATACTCTATTATTTCACCTTAATCAAGTAAGTTATATATCCTAAGTCTAATTTGTATTTGGTTGATTTTTCGAATTTGGGGTTTTGTTAGTTAGGGTTCTTGAGATAAATTAAATTGGGGGTTTTGATTTTAATTGTTTGGGTGTGTAATTGAATGAATAGGATGTTTATTTAGGTGTTTAGTAGTTAGTTGAGATTAATGGAATGTTAAGTAAACTTGTGTTCAAAGTAATTTATAGTGTATCTCGTATGAATTACCCGTCAGTTCGTAAAATGCGGTTTTAAGCAGTTTCTGGGCATTTTTAGCAAAAATACTATTTCACAAAAGTTGTTCGTATCGAAATTTTACTCAAGATAGGCTCAAGAAACGCTTGATTTGGAGTTCGAATGAGGAAGTTATTCCCATTTTAAGTTTCTGCTGAAATTGATAAAAAGTATAGTTAGTTTCGAATGCTTTAAGTTTCAAAGTTTTCTTATGAATGTTTTATTAATGGACTTTTAGTATTAGAGTCAACTCCATCCGTATTATTTGACTATCCAAGTTTATTGCTCAAGGTTGCTTCCATTGACCTTTAATCTATGAACTTTAATTTGTGACTTCTCGCATTGTGACAAGTTGAGTTGTTTCCAGTTTAGTGAAAGCCTCATTAACTAGCTTGTGCTATTTCTAGATGAATCGTATGAAGTATAGTCTAGTGACTTATACTATATTATTATATTGTAGATTCCGGGTTCGTAAAGGAACCTTTTTGACTTGTGATTGAGATTGGTTGATTGTGGCTTGCTAATAAGGTAAGATTTCATACTAAGCTTGTACGGATTATTTCAAAAGTATTTCATATTGATTTGTGATTTATATTGAGTTTGGAATCATTTTTACGATGTTATTTATGGAGCTTTAATTGTTTTGACGATATTTATATCAAAATAATTTATGAGATTATTTAAGAGAATTATATTAAAAGGAGGAAGTTCCTCGTGAGACAAGTTTGAGATTATTAAAAGGAGGAAGTTCCTCGTGAGATAAGTTTGAGATTATTAAAAGGAGGAAGTTCCTCATTGTTACTAAGTTTACTAAGATTGTATAAAATGTGGGGTTGCCGGTAAGCGGAATTCCTCGAGTATGGAAAGTAGGTTGAGTTAACGGTGTCTCAACAATCTATTTAGTAGTTGGGAGTATGTTGATCAATACTCTTGCCAATTGTCTTCCTTCTCGGTTCGTTATCGAGTTAGGGGTATGCATACTAGGGGCTTTGGTGTTTACCTTATCCAGTGAGCCTAGCTAGCTCATTGGATTTTTACTACTTCCTACTCACAGATTACGAAAGGTTATATTTGAAAGTTTTACAGAATGGTTTAGAAAGAAAGTAAAGTGGATTTGAATTATTGAAGGTTGTCTATTATATTCAAGTTGAATGTTGTACAAGTGAAATGATTTTGTGGAATACTATGTATGTATTCCACCTGCACATTGGATAGTTCAAAGTTGTTATTGGTATGAAATCTTGCTCAGCCTTTTGGCTGATATTACATGTCTTCAATGTGCAGGGCTTGGTGGTGACTAGCTTATATTGGATGAGAGCGTTGACTTCACTTAGATGTAGATTTATTAAAGTTAAGACTTCCGCTGCAGTAGTTTAGAATTATGGTTTGTTATAGGAGTGTATTAATTAATTACATTTTCTTTTAGTTGTAATAGTTAATAATTAATATATGTAATGGTAGTAGTACCTTTCGCCTTGCTGTTATTAAATGTTTAATAATCGCGGCATAACAGCTCTTGAATTGTCCATGCTTTGTACTCTGATATGTTTTCTAAAGAAAGTGGAAATTCAGGGTTGTTACAAAATGGAATGGTAACCATTACCACCAAGGCACCGACTAATGGATTTTGTTACTTGAGGGGGAAGGGGAGGTAACAAATTGGAGGAGTTCATTACCACCAAGTAATGGTAATGGATTGGTGAGGGGTTGAACCAAACATGAAGAAAGGGAATCGGTAATTGATTTCGTTTCTTGGACCCTAAAAATAGTAAACCAAACTGGCTCTTAATTATAAACGAGGGGCTTAAGATGCAATATTGAGATACTTATTGTATAGTACTATGCTGTATCTTTAATTACTTATTTTATTTATTGATCATTACATATTTTCTTTATTGACTATTACATATTTTCTTTATTGACTATGTCTTTAGTTGCTTGATATACTTGTATTTTTGATTGATTTATAAGATTGACGTGTTGCTAGATCGGATTATCTACTGTGAGTGTATGAGCATAACATAACAATAACAAGATTAATATAGTTTTTTATATAAATAATACATGAATGTACTCATACTTAACTAACGTAAATATAATTGCATTACTAATTTTTCACTTAGGGTTCACCATACTTTTAATTAAATACATTCCTTTTGAATAATTTTCTTTATTTGGAAGTGGAACTATCGAACTAAAAAAGATATACTTATAACTTTACAACTACTAAAAATTGATATATTGATTAAACAATTCTACACTAATTAGAATACTTCTATATTTTTTTTTGAGGAAATCAATATACTTCTATTTAATTTTACATATCTATACCCATTAAAAAGCCACAAGTCTGGCTACTGTTCTTAGGAACAGTGCTTTGACGATTTTACCCTCTGCTGTTCACAAAACCACATCCCTGCCCTCCCTTTGCCACGTTCTTTTTTTTTTGCCCTCCCGTTTTTCCTCTGAACCCTCCATCTTCATCCTCCTCACTCCTTAGACCTCAGTCCTCCTTAACCTAGATAATTCCCCCTTCATCTTCAACCAACGCCTCCTACTCTCCCCTCCATTCTCACTTTTTCAATCTTCATTTTCTCTCTCCTCTTTTTTTTTCTTTGCTCGGCTCCTTCCATGGCACCGAGCACCAAAGATGTTCAGTTAACGTCTTCGCGCGTTACCGATGATGATGATGACTTCAATGGCGTGGACCTCGAAGATGTTCGATTACTTGATGATTATGAAGAAATTAAAGTTGGTGACCATCGTAATACGAGACGAATTCAAGTCAGCGTTGGTGGTATGACGGTATGACCTGTTCAGCTTGTTCTAATTCCGTTGAGTCAGCTCTTCTTGCCGTTAATGGCGTCTTCAATGCTTCTGTTGCTTTATTACAGAATAAAGCCCAAACCGTCTTTGATCCTCATTTGCTTAAGGTTTGTTTTTGTTTTTTTATAAAATTATATTGGATTTGAGTTCAGCTCTAATGTTGATTTTGGATCATGTGTTTTATTTTTTGAATTATTTGGAATCTATGACTGAATTGTAGTTAGGTGATTAGTGTTGTAACTGGTAGGATTGTATTAGATGGTTACCGATTCGAGTTCGGGGAGTGTTAGTGATGATGTTGAATGGTGGTATTGTTAATCAGTGACGACAGTATATTAGTGGAGTTAAAGAATCTGGATTTAGTGATTTAGGTTTAATGATTAGGTGATTGTTTTCTTGCTATATTCAACTGGAAGCTGTAGTTGGTTGCATTAAGGTGTGTTTGGTTGCGAGGAAAGTGAAACCTTTTTTCCATACTTTCCTTTGTTTTGTTTGGGTCCGATTTTGCAGGTAATTACGCTGACAGCTTATCTATGCATCTCATTTCATCATTTTAGATTTTTGCTTGTCTGCATGTACGTGCTTAATCAAACAATCAATCTGTTAGTAGAGGATTGTTAGATGAGCTTGGAAGCTTATTTGCTTCAATTTTAGTGTCGGGATCTGTATATCTATTGTCATGTATAGATATTCTGTTTGAAATTGTACATAATCGCATACCTGTTGAGGTTATCTTAATAAAGGTATGGGATTTGACTCCAATTTGGCCATATTTTTCTCAGAATTGGTGATCGGATGTGTTTTAGTAGCTCAAGTTAGATAGTTTTGGATTAGGGTCATCTAATTTTAATGTCAATCAGTTGATGGACAATTTTGCTGCGTAGAAACAATGTTGTGCTCATATCAAAGGGGTTAAATTCGTTCGAATTGGGGATTGGGGATGAATATTAACACTGGGAAATTCCCATTAGGGTAGTTATTGTGCCTTCAATCCCCCCCCCCCCCAAAAAAAAATCGAAATAAGATATGCTTTAGTTAATCATACATCTAACTTTTTTTGTGTTCTTGAATGGATTTCTTTTAATTTGTAATGTTCCCTTTTCTGATTGGGACAGAGTGAGATGAGTCTAATCAAACACTGAAGGTGGATTCCATGGGGTGGTCATAAATCCTCAACAAGGTATACTTGCGTTTCTATTTCTTGATAGTGATGATTTTGTGTTAAATCTGATTTTAGGCTTCTTCTTTTGCGCAAGACTTGCCTAATCTTGATTCTTTTCTTTTTCATGTACTGATTGTTTCTACTGAATTTTTTTGACATTCTACCTTTGTTTTATTTTGTTACTATTGGAAATCCAAGAGCCTTGTTTAGTCTTAAATTTCAGCAACTTTGTTCAACCATCTGCTTCTTTGGGTTCGCTTCTGGGTATATGATTAGCAATATTAGTCACTAAGGTCTTAGTTTTGTCAAAATCAATCTAAGTTTATTTAATTTAGGTTTTTACTCGGTATTGTTGTAAACTGTGAATCTGATATTCTTCATGGTATCTCTATTACTTGCTGAATATTGATGGCTGAACTCATGTCTCATAAAAAAATAGGGTGAGCTAATGTGATATATTTTAGTACTATGACATTATCAAAAATTCGTTTATGTTAAGTCTTCTCTTATTAGATCCAAGTAGCGAACAAGCGGATGGATTCATATGACCTGAAATAAGTACGTGTTAATAATAATAGATCTATTCAAGCACAGTTTTTTGGAACTTGATATTTGTGGACCTCAATAATTATCTCCTGAAAAAACCAGATAAATTCTTGAAAGTTGTTTTTTTTAATAGCTTAACTCCTTGGATATTCACATGATTTGGTGGCTGAAATTTCGGTATTTAGTTAAATTCTTTAGTTTAATTTAAAGCAACAATATAGTTCTGCAACAACATTTGAGGGATCTGAACTCTACACGTTCTTTGGGCTAGGTAAGATTTGGGATATAGGAATCGGCAGCCTATTACAAGCTATATTTGTTTCACGGAGCTAGATTGCTCATCTTACCAGATCATGCAGTATCTTTCCAATTAGTTCATTGCAACAAACTCAGAAAGATCTATTGCAGTCTTCAAACATGTAGGGTTTATGGGTGCTACTTTTCTTGTTGTAAACTTGGTATAGGTCACACTTTGGTGGTAAACTTTACCTTTCTGTTAAGTTTTTGCCTTTCATTAAAATAACCGCTTGTGTCTTCGATTAAATTTCGATGAAGCACTGAGAAAGATCAAGTGATGCTGATGATTTGGGTTGTGTGCGGAAGCAGAATAGTTTATGATGGTGAGTTTGATGAGAGTAGTGCAATAAGGAATAGGGATTTTGTTGGCGTAGTGGCATTGCATCTTATCCGAGTAACAAGCTCACTGAGTGTTTTTTATGTGAAACAATTTAACCAGTTCATTATATGTGAACCCTTAGAGAACTTAAATGTTCTTTATTCTAATTAAGTTAGTTTTCTTCTGTTTCTTCTGTTTCTTTGGTCTGTAAGTCTTAGCTTGATGTGTTTGATTATTCTTGCTGCTTCTTTTATCATGGCTTTCCAAGTTCCCACCCTTGTCGTGGAATCAAGGTAAGAATGAAAGCTCTTTAACTGCTATTAGGTGAAAAAACCCTTGCTTTCTCCTTTTGGCTCTCCTACTTTTTTTTAGCTTCCCTTATGCTCTAGGTGTTATCAATTTTAAGCGTAAGTGTTCTTTGCTTCTATGGGTCATTCTTGGGGTTCGGGGACCTTGCTGGGTGGGCTCCTTTGTGCACTTTCGGTGGTTGGGTTCTCGCCTGCTTTGGGGTGGCTGTTTGTGGGTTGTTGCATGTTTGTTTTGTCTTCTTGGTGGGCCGGCCCGGATCGTAGTGGGGTTATCTGCTGCTGTTGGTCTGTCGCTCGGTGACCTCTTGCTTTGGTGCATTAGCCGGTCGTGGTGTTGCTTGTGGTAGGGGGGCCCGGGAACCGCCCGCACCCGATCGACATGAATTGATGCCATCTTGCGATTCTTTGGTCAAATTGTAGAATGTCTCCACCCATGTCTTTGCCCCGAAAAAAAACCTCTCGTATCTACAAGTCTTTGAGAGACTACAAGCCTTTTAACTTTAATTTGTTAAGATTTCTTATGGAAATTTACAAGGTTCGAGCGACAAAATTAGAGATATTTCTCATTTTTCTAAGTTTGGGCTAGGGTAGATGATATATCAATCTCCGTAATTTATTCTCGATCCATTGTTAGTTTCCTTTTCAAGACAATTTGTTGTGATTTCATTTCTCTATGTTTCTTTAATTTTTATGGAGTTTATTGGGTTTTTAATTTCAATTAGTCCGAAATTGTATCACTCTTTTCGATTTACTCTATTTGGTGGTTTCGATTCTTTATCACTCTTTGATTTCAGTTTATTTTGGCTCTTTCATTGTCATTCTTCACCCATAATAAAGAAGAGAAAAGTAAGAAAGCAAAGCTAATGGAGAAAGAAGAAGGTGATGCGGAGTTCTTCCTCCAAAATGGAGGAGCCGTGAGAAATCAAGGAGCCGAGAGGAGGAAGAAAGCAACCAAGGACATGTGTGCCTTCGAGAATTCTTACCTTCTCTCGTGTTAATTGGGTGTTAATTGATGGTGGCTTCTCTCTGTTCATGAAGCTTCGAACACTCGGAGGCGGAGTCCATGTTCATGCGCCAGCGAAGAACATCAAGCAACTTATGTAACAAATGTCCATGTTAAGGCGGGCCCCACAAGCTGCTGCGACCGCTCGTCTTAATTTTTTGCAAGCAACACAGATTGCATCGAGTGCAAAGAAGAACATCGGGTTCGATGAGGTCTAGATTGCAACAACCCCCCAAAAAAAAAAAAAAAAACTTGCCTCTTAGGTCACCCGTGAAACCGTTTCGAACCCGGGATTTGTGCCAGTCGTCTCACACATTATATGTACCGGCAGCAGCGCAAAACCGGAGGTCGACTTGGTTTATGACTCGAATTCATTGTGCGCATATGCTTTTTGACTTGTTTGGTTTGTAAATTTATTGTCTTTTAAAATGCGGGATAATAATATTGATTTTTTGTGAGAATTTGTGTCGGAGTACTTTGCTCCAAATGCTCGAAAGAAATGGTGTGTTTCTATGTATGGAAGTGGTAGACAGACAATTGGATTGTTTCCTCGGGCAAGCTACTACATTCCATGTGAATTTCATTATTTTTCCGTTGGATATAAACATTTTTGCTTTCTTCAACCTTTTACCTACTTTCTTGACAAATGTTCTTTCCCCTCCCTCTTTTAATTACAGTTTCCTATATGTGGAGCATTGTCCTGCCGTTAGTCGTAGTGTTGCTAGCTTTGAAGTGTATTTACTTTTCTTTGATGTGCAAGCACCACAAAATCTTATATCTCAACTTCGTACACCACTATTTTGGTAACGAGATTCCCACCATTTATATAGTTTGGGGTGGGGTTTATGATGAACTTCGGATAGATGCCACTGATTGGTGTATGTTTTAGATTTTCAATTAAGTTCATAAATTTGAAAGTTTAGAATTTCAACGTCCTCTTGTGTTTTTTTTCCAGTGTCTAAATAAGCCAACACTAGGGTGATATGGTGCTCAATTTGTAAACTAGGTTTGACACCCTTATGATCTTTTTAGAACAAAATTATATAATAAAAATTACGCATTTTTAAAGTGAGCGAAACGGAGCCTATGAAGTGCTCAGTTGTGAATTCAGGCTTGGCTTTGTAAGGTTTGTAAGGGTGCTAACCACTTTGGGGTTGGATCAAATGAAGCTAGAGCTTACACTAGTAGAATAATTGCTTATTATCTTGCGATGATATTCGTTGCGTTTTTACCCATACGCAAAGAATATATCACGTAAAAAGAAAAGGTAAAATATAAAATAAAGATATTGCTGCGGTTTCCTCCAAAAACCGCAGCAATATGGTATCAACAAGAAAATTTTTGAAAAAAGTTGACTTTTTGACCAAACCTATTGCTGCGGTTTTTGTCAAAAACCGCAGCAATATATTAAAATATTATTAAAAAAATAATATTTTAATCTATTGCTGCGGTTTTTTTTAAAAACCGCAGCAATAGGATCATTAGGTTTTTTTTTGAAAAATAGGGAGCCTTATAATTGAGCGCCGTTTCCTTATGGTCATAACCCACTCCTCCTCTCTCTCCTCTCTCTCTCTCTCTCTCAGCCAACAAAATCTGAAATCCTCCCAACCTCTTTCACACACGGCCACCTTCAATCTTCAACGCCGACCATAGCCATCTTCAACACCGACCATCGACATCTTCAACGTCGACCATCTTGTTCGCTCCTCCTTCGCACAACGCCGACACAGCAAGCGTCGCACAACACCGACCATCGACATCTTCAACGTCGACCATCTTGTTCGCTCCTCCTTCGCACAACGCCGACACAGCAAGCGTCGCACAACGCCGACCACAGCAAGTGTCGCACAACGCCTTGGTCGACGCTCCTCCTTCGCTCACCGGTCACCATCGGATCTCTTCTTTCGCGTCTCCTTCAGCACCGGTCACCACCGGATCTCCTTTTCCTCTTTCGTCCCAAACAACGAATTTCGTCCCAAACTCTCTCTCATCCTCCGACGAGTTTCCTTCTCGTTGTTCTTCGGCCTTTCTTCGTCGGTCACCGGACGAAGACGAAGAATCGTTGCTCTAACCGCCGCCTCGAAATTGCTAATTTTTTTTGTTAATTTTTTTTCGTTCTGTATTTCATTTTTTTTACATCTGTTGTTTCTGATTTTGTGGATCTTTTTTCAATTTAATTTTTTGTTAATTTTGTAGATCTAATTGAATTTGTAATTTAGGTTTATGATGAATTAAATTAATTTGTATTTTCTTTAGATATAATTTGTAATTTGTATAATTTGTAATTTAGGTTTATGATGAATTTGTAATTTGTATAATGTTGTTATGTAATTTGTTAATTTATTTGATGCTTGAATGAATTCAACAAATTTGTTTGTGGTTTTGAAAATGTTGTGTGGGTATAGAATGTAGTATACTAGTATATGACATTATAAATGTATAAATTTTTTTTTATAAAAAAAAAACAACCTATTGCTGCTGTTGTTTGGTAAAAACAGCAGCAATAGACTCACCTATTGCTGCTGTTTTTACCAACAACAGCAGCAATAAGTTATTTTTTAATTATTTTTTTTGTTATTCACACTACTTCTATTGCTGCGGTTTTGGGTAAAAACCGCAAAGAATAAAGCCATATATTTGCGCGTTAAAAACCGCAAAGAATAGGTAATTACCTATTCTTTGCTGCGCCCTTAATTGTCGCTGTGCTTAAAACCGCAAAGAATAGGCCACTTAATGACCGCAGCAATAAGCAATTATTCTACTAGTGTTAGCTACGCTTTGACCCAACCAAGGCCAAAAGACCAGGTTAGCCAGTGACTCTAATTGAGGGTAAAATGAGATGCCTGTGTAAGGGAAAGGAACAAATACATTGGAAACCTCAACAGCCTTAATAGTGTTAGAATTTTGCACCAAAAAACGGCTACAAAGCACAAAGTTATTGCAAACTTCTAGAAACCGTGGTGATTCGTATAATCCTCATGGCTTCATGTGCTTGTGTTTATTGATGTTTAGAGTGACATACCCAATACTCCATAGACCTCAAATATATATGCCTCAAGATCTCTAACAGATAGCAAGATCTCTAAAACTTCACATGATATACATAGCAATTCTATCATAATGGAGAATTCTTAAGTTAATTTCGGAATTCTAAAGTTAATTTATTGGCTAGAATTCTGCAGTTCTCTATAGTTTATAATTTTAGACCACTTTTAACTTTTATGAGGTTTTATTCTTGTGGCATCTTTTGCTCGATCTTTTTATTCTTGAGGTTAATATAGGATGGTAACCCCAAATTTGGGATTAATTTGAAATAAATTAAACTCGGGATTTATGAGGAGACACCTCAAACCTGGAAGTTATGGTGTCGGTTTTTCCTTTATTTATAAAATACATTAGAGACTAGAGAGACTATTTCGGGTTTTTGAAGTTGGACGAATTGAGAATGCGAGTATGAGCATCAACAGGGGAGGGAGGACAAAAAATTGAAAGAAAGAAAAATAGCATTCCCGATCTCTTTGGAAAGTTGGATTCCTACGCTATTTATTTTTTGATTTCAACAATCATTTGGAAGTTATAACCAAAGACTCGGAGAAGGTAGTTGCCGGGATTTTTGTTAGGCCGATCCCGGGATTAGCTTCGTTGTGTAGAAAATCTGTCTAATTTTCTCCTTGACATGTACCCATCAAGTATAAGGTCAGGTTATGCACACCGGTTCGTGGATTGGCTCCGAAATGGAGAGTTTAGACACACTAGATCAAAGTGGTATGGATCGAGCAAATCGGCCTCACATACCGTATTAAAAGATAATGGATTCCCGAAAGCCGCATAACATGTCAAATATTATGTTGCTTTCGTGATAATTCATGATTTGTTAAGACCGGAGATTGGAGCGTAAATTTCGATGTGTACGAGACTCCTCGTTCCTCACTCGGAGTCCGCATTCTACCTATTCTTCCCGCTAAACCGGAATTACCTGCTTTGTGCTACTGGATTTACGGTCAATCCTATACATGTCCTTGCGAATTTACTTTGGCTACTTCACCGTTTGGCCTATATGAAGGTGTGATAGGAATTGCACAGTAAATTAGTTAGGAAGCTTGAGAGAAAAGGCAGATAAGTTAGAGGGAAAGGGGAATTAACACTATAAAAACATGAGAGTTGAGAGAAATAGAACTATCATAAAAAATAATGGAGTCATAGCAGTTGTTAGCTTTGGGAGTCTAACCATGTCACTTGAATACTTGGCAATTTATCTTTTAATTTTTGTAATTCACATTTTTCTTAAATGAGAATCATCTTCCATTAATTTCTAACAGTTCATTAAATAGAATCAAAGAAATGACCATATCTTACTCATGGGAAATATACTATCTATTTCTTGAAGTGATGTAGGGTTTTCTTTTTAGTTATGATGCTTATATTCTCTATGTTACTCGGACTCTTCATTTCACCTCAAGTACCCGTGTCGGACCCTCGACATTCGGACATAGGTGGGACACTTGGACACTTCATTTTGGGCCAAAAAATTGAAAAAGTTCCATAAAATAGCTGAGTCGGACACTTGGACACGTACCCGTGTCGGACATGGGTACCTGAGTCCGAGCAACATAGTATATTCTTTTTTTTTGCCCCTCCTTTCATGCATTGAACATCTTACTAAATCTTGATGATTATCTACAAGACTACAATGCATATTCTTGTTTTGATTTTTGCTTATCCAATCTATATTTATTTCACTCCCATGGAGAATAGTGTGCCCAAAGTCCAAACAAATTGCTCACCAAAACATGTTCGTTCTATAGATAGTCCTTGTATCTCCGCTTCTTCCTACAACAGACGGTGATACATTCTATAAGTTCTACAATGGAAAATTCAACGAGATAGATGAACATTGTACTTGAGAATCGACCTATGGCTCCCCGCCGCAAGCTTACAAGTGAGGACCCTTGAGGTCAAACATAGTTTTGCAAGTAGTATTAGATGCTTCAATTGTCAAGTCCGTGCTAGATACTTGAATCCGGACTTTCTTGTTTTAGCTCTCCTTCATTGTTGACTATCGCCTTCTTGATTCCGGTTTTATTGACTTGGCTTTGTGCTCTAGATGTGCTTGGCTTTTTGATTCTTACCGTTTTGCACAATTTTAATCTTACATGTCTTTTCCGATCTGATTATTCCCCGGTGAAAAAAACGTTACCATTCATGTATTTTTTTTGTTTGAGAATTGCTCAACTAATCATAAACGTCTAACCCGGTTAGGATCCTCATGCTTGTGAAGGGGACAACCTATAAATAGGTCCTTTCTTGTGCCCCTTTTATTGTACGGGCATTCGCAATCGTGTCATCTCATGGATGCAAAGTAAGCTATTAGAACTTTGTAATTTTGTTCTTAACCTAAAACCTAATCAACTGTGTCATCTCTTGAATAGGTCCTTTCTTGCTTAATATTTTTTACAGCTTTAAGTTTAATTTTCATATTACAGGGGAGAATATGGTGCTTGGTCCGCTTTCCCGGCCCTCCTTGTTTCGCCTCTTCTTCTTTATTCCAAAGTTAGGGCTAAAAGCAATGATTTTCGTAGTCTCTTCCTCATCCTTAAGAAAACTAGGGATATTTAAACTACTAATATTTTTCAGTCTCATAATTAGAAGTGCTAATGAGCCATGTTGGCTTGCAAACTATTCGAGCTTGGCTTTGTAAAAGCATGTCAAAACTTTGTTGGATTAGGCTTGGCTTCGACAATCTTAACGAGCCGATCGTAGCAACTCTAAGCTCCTACTGGAAAAGCTCGTGAACAAGTTGGTTTTTAATTGATTACAAAGTATTTACATCAAATAATTGAAACATTGTTTATTTGTTTTAAGTGGAATATATATATATATATATATATATATATATATATATATATATATATATATATATATATATATATATATATATATATATATATATATATATATATATATATATATATATATAGTCCGGATCCGCTAGAAACCTATCTTTTGCTGAAAACTAAAAACTATCATTCCTAACTTGAAAAAAAGGGTACACATAAGATTTAAAGGGGTACATATTACGATTAAACGGGTACATATTACGATTAAAGGGGTACGCGTGCTTCTAATATCAAAGTTGTTAGTATTTACAAAAATGTCATTAATATGTACCCCCTTTACTTGGTTTTCACGATGAAAACAGTTTTTGCCTGATCCTATTCCTATATATATATATATATATATATATATATATATATATATATATATATATATATATATATATATATATATATATATATAATAGATAGCAAGTGAGAAGGCCCCATGTGGTGAGAAGTGAGAAGAACTTAGAGTTGTATCACTTCTTACTTAGAGTTATAGCACTTCTCACTTAGAGTCATATTAAAGATAAAATCGAGTTTAAATTTTTTTTTTTTTTTGTTAATTTTTAAATAGAGTTATATGACTTATATTACCTGTTTATTAGAGTTATATCTCTTCTAACTTCTCACACGAAGAAGCCTTTTCTATATATATATATATATATATATATATATATATATATATATATATATATATATATATATATATATATATATATTTAGTGAGAGAGTGTGAGTGAGAGCGAGAGGTAAGTACATGTGAGAAGGCTTTTTTGTGTGTAAAGTGAGAATTATTAAGTGAGAAAAAAAGGAATTTACTGAATATTATTGTTTTAAGGTGAGATAATTCGCAGAAGAAATGTGAAAAGCTTTTATTCAAAAACGGGGAGGAGATTTAATGGTATATATGTTTTCACTGTTGTTTTTGCAAAAGTAACATTACCAGTATGGGAATTTTGAGACAAGCCAAATGGTTAATTGGTTAGAGTTGCTAGAAAGTTTAACGAGTCCATGTAATGGCCTTATTTCATGTGCAGTAGTTTGAATTGGTGTTAGACGTGATTTTTATTGTGCCATTCTATAACGGGATTTCTCGGAACGGCAACTTCCAAATCCATTGTCGAACGGCCATTACGTAGCGCAACGGTCGAGTTTTAATTCCATTCAATGAATCTTACCTTTTAGGTTTTGGAAACTTTTGTGTATATACTAAATATATTATTTTTTATGCCATTTCTGTTTTTGCCTCTTCTAGAATTACTGATTATTATGTTTCTATCGTTCTTTGCACTTCTATGGAAAATTAGTCATGATAGATACAAAATACTAGCCTTTTCTCTGTATGACTCGGTAACGTAACTTTTTACCTGATACAGTTTAGTTATAATTTTATGCACTGTAGCACATGGCAGGACAGATGGAGCAAGTGGTTACCTCGACTCATACTTTTGTGAGGAGCCAGATCCAGAGTGAAGCAGAACAAGTAGGTCTTGCAATGCAACATTTAGGTGCTCTTTTGCTAGAGCTTGGTCGCACCATATTGATGTTGCGAATGGGGCATTCTCCTGTATGTGTTCATAGCCCTAAATAATTAGCTCATCTTACGAATTAATTGACAGAGTGCTATCCTCAATTTTCCTGATATGTTTTGCAGGCAGAGGCTGTGGTCCAGATCAAATGCTTTTTTAAATAGCTAGGTGTAGTTGGGTAGTAACAATTTATTTGTACTGACAGAAGATTGATTTGTTTTTCAAATGCTGGTAGTAAGCTTATATGTGTTTTGGTACTTTATGCTTGTAAAGAATTCCTCAAGTAGGACTATTTGTTTCAAAGGTCTTCCACTATCTCTAGGTAGTCGAGTTTTAGCTGCCCTTTGGTTTTATTCTATGGACAATGCTCTACAGTTTGATGGTTTATCATTCTACCTATGTGAACTGTTTGGATCCATCTTCTTAGCGTTGCCTGGAATTTTATCATCTGTATGCTGGCAAGATTGTTTGTGTATTTTAGCTTATGCATGAAAACTGTCTTTTTTATTCTAAATTTGCAGCCTTTCCCCCATCAAACCATCCCTCTCTTCAACACGCTTGCAGTTTCTGCACCAAATACCACCAAACACAGGGAGTTCAGTTCCTGTTGGGATAATTGGAACGGCTCCCAAGAATATAAACATTCACATACATGCTGGTAAGGAGAATCCTATTATTTTAAAGGCCATATATCGGGTTTTAGTCTGCTGTAGTACTTATTGTTGTTGGTAATACGAGATTGCATTTAACTCGTGATCGTGGACATCACTTGCTCCCATTTTCTCGCAACAGTGCAAGAGAGAGAGAGAGGGGGAGGGAGGGAGGAGGAGGGGGGAGGGAGAGAGTGAGGGAGGAAGAGATGGAGCGAGAGAGAGGGGGTGGAGAAGGGGAGAGGGCAAGAGAGCGAGAGAGAGAGAGAGATGGAGCGAGAGAGAGGGGGTGGAGAAGGGGAGAGGGCAAGAGAGCGAGAGAGAGAGAGAGAGGGATCGAGAGAGAGCGAGAGGGAGAGGGAGATGAGAGAGAGAGAGAGAGAGAGAGAGAGTTAGGGCGTTGGAGGAGCATGTCTATATCCAATGTATTATACGATACACTTCCGCCGTTCTTTTGAGGAAGATAGAGAGCGAGTTTGAGATAATTTCCACAAAATGGAAGCATTTTGACTTAATAAAAATGAGGGAGTAAGCCCTTGGAGGAGAATATTTTATTCACTTGTGTTTTTTTTTGGAAAAAAAATGATGGTAATATGAGGGAAGAGGAGAATTAGTGAGAATGAGAATATTAAGATGAGAATATTAAGAGTCGAGTTGGGAGAGAAGAGTAGAGTTGTTTGGCCTTATATCTTATTAAAGAAATATGAATAATAGAAAAATACACGAATAATTACATTTGGAAAGAGAAAGAGAGAAGGTCAGGTAAAGGGGGAGAATGATGGATGGTTGAGCACGAGAAACAAGGATAGTAAGAGAGACATAGATTTATACTTCATTATATAGAAATATTTTTGTCGGGGAGCTCTTTGATTAGATTACGGGCTCTATGGTTAAACTTTTTTAGTGATTACTTGAACTTTATTTTATTGTGGTTGTTTCTAATTTTCTGTTTATGTGACAATTTTTCTTTTCGATTTAAAGTGTGTTCAGGGAGGCGTAAAAGCTGCTATACTACTGCCCAAGAGTCATAATGGATGGCTTACTACCTAACAAGTTTGCCTTTTTCTTTTGTGAATTACTCGTGTGAATTACTTGGGTCACCTGTTTATTAATTGTTCTTATGTAGTGTTCTTGGAAGCTATTCTTACTGGTATGTAATTCGAATTATTAGTCGATTATATATATATATATATATATATATATATATATATATATATATAATTGGCAAATTTGTTAGAGAAATCTTTTTCTGGAAAACTACCATATATAGAGACATTACCTTTTAAAAAAAAATGTAATATTGTAAATTTATTTCGATTCATGTTTTAGTACAAATGATGAGGACAATGAGGCAACAAAATAGACATTCAATATCTTTGTTGTAATAGCTTCATGTTCAATTTCTTAGCCATAAATAATTTTACATGAATATCTTAATTGTAATGCTTTAGGGTACTACAAAAATCTCGATTAAATAGGAGGAACTTTTTAAAATTAGTGAAACTATAAAAGATGATGAAGAGAAAAAAAAATGGGAGGAAAGAGTTTGAGCAAGACTGAATAGGATTTTTGAAATTTAATAAGACCATCAAAGACTAATGATAAGGAGAGAGAGAGATACGAAGGCTAAAGGAAGGAGAAGGTAATTCGTAGGTTGAAATATGATTCTATTCTAAACGCAGTGCACATCAAAACATTTTAACCTTCAGAAAGTTTCATTATAGCATAGAGACGTCAATAAATTTTCTTGTGAGATTAGCCTGCCTTTAGCTTAGGAGATTAATCTCGTTAATCTCGGAGGAGAATCTGTAGTATATACGAAAATGATTCGTATTGTGAAAAAGTGCCTGGAGAAGAACCTTGTCTAGCTCACCTTCACAACCCCTACAAATAAAGTAAACATGAAGGTAATAAAAAATTAAGAAACATCATAATTTTCTATTCTTTAATCTATTAAAACCAAGATTGCCCGGAAATCCTTGTGAGTGGTGTCCTGAGCCTATTTTCCTTGAGGAAAACAAAATGGTTTCCAGATAATTTTGTGATTGTAGTGTAACATATAGAGTAAGATGAATTAGGTACCTCCTAAAGTAGCTCCATGTTGCAAATGATGTTTCTAGACATTATAATTTTTGTAAGTGTTTTTCTCGTGGAGGAAACTTCAAGATTTTGGAGAAAGTTTGTAATGGTTGTGACTTGTGAGCCTTAGGTGGGATCTTGAACCTTTGTCTATTCTTAGCTAGTTGTATTTTCTTCGTTTCATCGTTTCTAACTTGTAATTCTACTATTTTGGTTAGTCTAACTCCAAGATTACATTATCAAGATATTTTCGCCACGATAGTAACTATTAATCTCATTAATTAAATTCTTGCTCTCTTGCTGCACATCAGGATGTTCATGTCCTACCCACTGGTCCTGCCGATGAGCCAAACAATTATGGTGCTACATCACCCACCAAGAGGCCCTTATGCTTGCTCTTTTGCTCGCAACCCAATGCTCCCCGTTAACAATATGTCCCCTAAAGTTAATCACTGCCTAATATAAACTAATCTATTTTGTTGCTAGGCATGATTTAATGATTGTAATAGATATGGTAAATTAGAGAAGGCACAAAATCTTAGGCAAATTTTGTAACCCACAAACGATTTGCACTAACAAAGCATATATATAATATAATATAATAGCCTTATTATCTTACCTACACGTTCATATGCTTTGAAATGTCTTAAATCAATTTTACCGATATTTGCATAGAGCTATTCATAATAATTTTCGCTTTCTTGGGGGGCCAATTTCATCCTAAATACGTATAAAAAAATAGTAAAAGAAGTTCTTTGTTAGTGCTAAAAACTAAAAGAAAGAACTAATTACTCTAATTAAGCCACAAAATAGTAAAAGAAGTATAACAAAGAATAAAAGTATGAAAAATAAACTAAAACGACTATAATTACGCACAAGTTTTTACCCTATGAGTGACATAAATATCACTCATCAAAAATTTTAGTGAATTATGTTGGATGAGGAATTTATTTCTATTTGTGAGAATTGTTACGCTTTATGTAGTGAATGAACTTTTGGTGTTCTTATCTGAGTTGTGAAAGTTTCGTATTTTTTTGAGCGAATCATCGATTAGTGGTTATTAATAGTGTAAATTGTTAATGGTTTATATAGAAAAGCATAGGCATAGTTTTGGAAGAAAACTTAAAACATTAGCTGATTTTTAGAGTGTAATTGAGAATGAGATAAAAAAAACACTTTTATATAGATTTTTAAAAATTCAAAATAAAAAGGAACATCCCAAAAACACTCTCGTGAGTGGCTATGTCAAGCTAATCAGGCTGCTCATGCTCTCCCCATGGAATATCACGCTGTTCAAAGTAATCAAGCTAATCCAAAGATGAAAATTGTCGCTAAGGCTATAGAATATCACCCTGATGCAAACGAACTTATCGCACATCGATCGCTCATGCCCTCCCCCCCACCGGTGCCGCTAATGAGCCACAAAACTAAGGTTCATGAGGAACCATACCAATATACCATGGGCCCTTTTGCTTGTTATTTTGCTCGCAACCTAATACTCTCGGTTAGCAATGTGTCCCCTTAAGTTAATCACTGCCTCATATAAACTAATCTCTTTTGCTGCCAGGCATGATTAAATGCTTGTAATAGATATAGTGATGGGACTAGGGGTGCTTATCGAACGAGCCGAGTCCGAATAGCACTGGGCTTGGCTCGAGTTCGTTTAACTTTTCATGGGCTCGGCTCTGCTCGTGAGCTCGACGAGCTTGGGGGAGGCGATCTCGGCTCGAGCTCGTGATTAGTTTTTGCAGCTTGAGCTCGGCTCGTGAGCTCGACTAGGCTCGCGCTTATTTTCGAGCCTCCGGCTCGAGCCTCGGGTTCGATTGTGGGCTCGAGCTCGTTTGGGAAATTTACTTTTTTTGTCTTTCTTCTCATATATACCTTAGTTAATATTTTAAAAGAAATACTTAATATAATTTTTTAATATAAAATATTTTATTAGTATAAAATAATAATCGAGCCGTTCACGAGCTTTTCGAGCCGAGCTTTGATTAGCTCGGCTCGGCTTAGCTTCGGCTCGGCTCGTTTAAGTCTCGAGTCGAGCCTCGAACCTCGAGCCGAGCCACAACGAGCGAGTTTTGACTGAGCCGAGCCTCGAACTGTTCGCGAGCTTGTTAGGCTCATTATCACCCCTAGATGGGACAACAGCTTAGAGAAGGCACAAGACCTTGGGCATGTTTTGTAACCCACAAACTATTTGCATTAATATATCATAAGTGTAATATAAGCTAATAGCCTTATTATCTTACCTACACGTTCATATAGTTTGGAATGTCTTAAATTCATTTAACTGATATTTTCATTGAGCTATTTATAATAATTTTCGCTTTCTTGGGGGCGTGCGCGATAGCGCGTGGTCCAACAACTAGTAAGTGAAAAAAAGGCTTTTGTATAACAAATGCAACAAGTAAAAGGGACAAATTTGTAACAAAAAAAAGAGAGGCTTTGACAAACGGGTATAAGAAAGTCACCAACAACATACCGGTAAAAAAAAATGTGTATCTTTGATAAATTAATATATTAAGACAAATCCACATCTTATAGACTTAATTTTATGTCGGCTCTAACATTTTACTCTTGGAATTAACTTAAACTCGTGGATAGCAATAACATACTATTTAAAACTTTATTTGTACTTTGTTTTAATCTTTCTCCTTTTAAATGACATAATATGATAATAGCAAAAACAATAATCATAATGTGTGTTAAGAAAACAAATCAATAAAGGGTTAAAAGAGCAAGGGGGGAGGATGCTTATTGTAATGTATTAATAATACATTTGAATTTAAGTTAAATTCGGCCAAACAAGTTAGATTTAGCTGTAATATAGATTTATATGACGCTAAAGCTATTTGTTATGTCTAATAGTAATACTGAGTAATATAATGGCCACATGTTTGGTAAATGGTTTTTTCATCGTTTTGGCCTTAATCTTACCAAATGCACCAACAAAAGTTGTTTGGTTATCGGCTTTGTGATTGGGTGAAAAGCCGACTTTTGCTCAAAATGAAAAGATGCCGGGAAAGACTTTTGGATGGGACTTTGACTTGTTACCACTCAACTCTCTAATAAACAGCCAACAACCCCAACTAGTTTTACCAAACACTTTTGCAAACAACTGGCTTAAACAGCCAATCTAAAAAGTCAATACATACGTGAATGCTTTCAACCAGTCAAACAAGCCAACTAAACTCGCCAACATCGGATTACCAAACAACCCACTAAGAAAGTACTTCCATTAGACTAAAAAAAAGGAACTTTATAAACGAATAAACCGGTCCAGGGGGTCTAAATACAGAAAAGCTGGAGGGCCTATTTCAGATAATGCTGATATTGTTGTGAATGAAGATAACTAGAGCAGACTGCTGTTTCACCAATATTTTCCCCACAATTTTTACGTTTTCTGGTCTTAAACTATGATTATTCTCCCATCAACTTCCCTTCAATCTAAACCATTTTTCCAATGTAAGTCTCCCTCCCCTCCTCTCTCTCTCACTCTCTCTGCAATTTCTGAAAATTTGCTACTGTGCAAGTTCTTATCTTTGAGTTATAAATGGTAGTATTTTTAGTCATGCGAAATAAGAAATTCAAACTTTTGGAATTTACTCATGTATTCATTTTAAAGCTTTTTGCTAGAATCACCTGTTCATAGATTGTATTTTGTATCATTGATTATGCAACCCAGTTGTTAAAAGCTGATGTTCTATGATTGTACTGTATAATTTTGCTACAATTAATTATACCCACTTCCCCTTTTTTGGCTTATTCATTGGAAACTTTGGAGTGATCAGAAGACAGAAAGGGGAAGATCAATTTGGGGGAATGAGAAAAAAGTTAGAGAAGTATTGAGTTACTCTTCAATTTATAGTCATGTATTGTATATTTGGGAATAAGATGCATATAATAGAAATAGGTTCTGATTATAATACAAAACATTCCTGCCCAAGAAAAATTACAAAACATACCCCTACTTAGATAAAGTGGTGGAAATATAGACAACTATTATAAAGTTTACTTTCAGTGAAATCATGGCTAATTGTTGATTATGAGTTCTAGGGTTAATGTGACAACTAATTCTAGACGGAGGGAGCAATGTATAATCCAAGTGGGAGTCAGTCTAATAGCATGTTCACGGTAAAAGATGGACCATATATGAATAATGCTGAAGTTTTATTGGGAAGGAATCATTTATTAGCGTGTCTTAATCATTGGAAATGCACACCTTAAGTTTCTCATCAGTTTGCCAATTCGACTTGCAGATAATGTGGCATCATATTCTCCTACTCTCAAGTATTCATTTTTCCTAAGAAAGCGAATATCATACTACCGTCCGAGATGTAGTTTAGAAGAATACAATAGGTAAGAGGTCAAATGAAGGTTTTGGCTTGCATTTGTTACTGTCAATTGTACATCTTTCAAGACCTCACTTAGATGAAATTCCACCTTTGTTGTTTCTGTCCAGCTTAGAGTCTAAAAGAACAAAGAAAGTTTTGTAGCTCTATTTTGCTGCTTCATTAGTTGCTTTATTGGATTTGCAGTGAACAAAATGCACTTGAAGTGCTCTCAGAAGAGAAAACACTGAGGAGAATGGTGCTCTTCATGTTCGTTACATCTAGTTCTTTTCCAACTTTATCTTCCTATGGGAAGACAAAGAGTAAGAACCCATATGACGAGAGACGCTTGTTGGAGCAGAACAAGCGGAGACAACGAGAAAACAATGCTCCTGAAGACTTTCCAAGTTTTATTAGAGAAGGTTTGCTTTGCACCAAAATCCTCCTCTGAAGATGCATATGATTCAAAAGCAGCCATGTCTTGTTACATTATTGTCTAGTGTTCATTCTTCAGGTTTCGAGGTTAAGGTGGTGGCATCTGACAATTATATAAAGCGTGATTCTGGACTCGTATACCGAGATTTTGAAGTCGGTAAAGGTGATTGCCCAAAGGCTGGCCAGCAGGTTTTTCTTTCTTGTGTCCAGAGGGTTAAAATTATCCGTACCCCTTGTCTTCTTAATTTGTTAACTCTCTTTCTATAACTTACTTCATACATGGGACTTGATTGTTATTGTAGAACTCAGTGCATGTTTGGTTTAATTCATGGAATGGAATTAGATGAAGCAGGCGAATTGTAACAAATTTTGTTTCCTTTATTGGATGTTTGCTTCAACTATGGAAAGGAATCACTTGAAAGTGTAGGATTGAGAGCACGGTACGTAATAATTAATATGTTACCGTAGGGTTGAGGAGGGTATTAACTAGGTGGAGTATTACCTCATGAAACTATAAATTGAAAACCATTATCTCTAACCTCATACCAAACAACATGTAACAGAAATGGTTTCTTGTTTCTGTTTTCAATTTTCAACAGTTAAATAACGAACCTACTCTCAAACAGAATAACCCTAGTAATTAAGATTCTATCCTTTGGTCAGTTTGTCTTCAGCTTTTGTGTGGTCTATTATATGTGACTACTTTTGCTACATGACTGAAGAATCATACTCCTGCAAGAATATGTCAGAGTCCAACTTCCTTTTATGCAAAAGTTTATCTTGTAATCACGTCTAACTGTCTGCTAAGGGCTGAATGTGAAATGAAGGAATTTTCCCTTCCCTTGTACTTTTAAGGTAACTGTTTCAAATGTTTACAAGGTGTCTCTGAACTACAGTTTAGTTCATAAAATACCCTTAGATGCTAACTTTTGCTGGCATTGTCCCTTCTTTTTAACATAAATGTAGCTCGAAGGGGTATTGGGCAAATAACATAGTGGCCAATTATTTTAGGATCGACATACTTAAAATAAAACTAACTGTAAATGTCAATTTTTGCTTAAGAAAAGGGAGAGTCTACTAGGAATAAACAGTATATGGAGAATCTAAGGTATTATGCAGATTATATCATAGCTTAAAGGTACCTTGTCTATACTTGAAGTACTATACTCTGTAAATTACTTCAAAGTATAGAATATTCGATGAAGATTCTCTGGAAGATTCTCTGGAATCAATTCATCAGTGAAAGACACAAAAAATCACGGTGTATTGAGCCTGAATCCCGTATATTATGTCTTTTGCAGGTCATTTTCCATTATGTTGGCTATAATGAGACTGGTCGCCGTATTGATAGCACATACTTGCAGGGAACTCCTGCCAAAATCAGGATGGGCACTAAGGGACTGGTGCCAGGTGAGGCAAGTAGAAATTTCTGGACACAATGGCAACCTGAATTTGTTTCTAACGTTGTGTTTTGAGACAGGATTTGAGGAAGGAATTAGTGACATGAGACCTGGGGGAAAAAGAAGAATTATTATTCCTCCAGAACTCGGACCTCCGGTTAGTCATTGTTGCTTGAATACATTCTTCTTTCATATATTGTGCGGGTGAAAATCTAAAACTACATTGCAATGCAGCATAATTTCTTTCTTCTTGAACATATATGAGCTATTCATACTTGCAGCTCACAACTTTCTGTGTATGATTTGACACACGTTATCAGCATGAAAGCTGGTGCTAATGCAGAGGTGGAAGTGACAAAATTGGTCTTTTTTAACTTCCTCTATTTTTTATTAGTTGCAATGTTTGTATTCTATGGATCAAACTAATATTATCATGTGAGATATTGTTGGTTTTGTCACAACATATATTATCAAAATATTTTCTAACATTACTAAAGTAGGTAAAGATATAATGGTAAAAATTGTGCTTTGAGACCGTGAAAAGCAAACGTTGCAAGTTTGCAACTAATTAAAAGCGGAGGAAGTATAACAGGATTAAACTATTACTAGAAACAGGAAATGCAGTTGTGAAGATGTAGTACTATAATTCATGGAATATGAACAATCCTCAAGCCTGGTCATTGCATACAACTGTTTAGGTGCCTTCGCTTTCTTGCTCAACCTTATTGCAAGATATCATCTGTTATATTGCAGGTTGGACCTTCAACTTTCTTCAGTGCCAAGCAGTTTGAGGTTTTTGACGTGGAATTGTTGAGCATCAAAGATTGTCAGAGGAGAACCATAGGATTTTATTCCGATGTAGTCTGCGACTGAGTAGGGATGGGTCAGAGTTGTCTCTAAAACTTTCATTCAAGCCTTGGATTCAATAGTGTATTCTCCATGTTGGAGTTTCTCAATTTGCTCCCCAGCTTTTCTGGAGGAACTTAGAAGATCTTCAATTGCAAGGGATTTAAAGAAGTTAGGGTTAGATATCGTCAGATATATAACATACTATGTTCTTTCTAGGGTTTATTGTTGATGAGCATTACTGTTTCTCATAAGCAACCCATTTATTGTCCCAATTTTGACTGATTAATTCTATAGATATGTAAAATCTCTGGTCAACTACAATGATATAATTCACTCTACAGTCTATATGATATAAGTGCTAGGGAGAAGCATTGGATTTCACCCTTGTGTACTCTACAAAATGAGCACAAAACTCAACTTTGCTCATATGTAAAAAAGTTCATGAAAAAAGGATAAGAAAATAAAAACCTAGGTCCATGTGGGCCATACGCGCGATGTATTATAGAAATGGGCCAAATGGCATATATAGTAGGATAAGAGACCACATATTCACTAGAAAGGTTTTCATAATTAGTGAAAACCTATTAATGGACCCTATTATAGTAGTCTTCTAAAATCATTTAATTATATCAGAAACTTGAATACTTGAATTCAGTATGATCCATAATCTGGAATCGTAAAGCTGAGAAAAAAATACATTCATGGTAAATCATTAAGTAATTACAATGGCATGTACACACATCAGATATGCAAGTAGACTAACAATCAGCAGGTGGTTCACCAGTTTGGATACACCAGCATCGAATGGAAGAAGAAATTAAGAATACAATACACTCAATTGTACATTTGTGCTCATTACGCCTTTGCAACGATTACCGTGAATGTGGACTCTCGGGAGATGTCCTATGGTAGACAATTGTTTCACCTGAACTCGGTTTGGCATGAAATTGGCCATAGAACGCATATATGCCTACTGTAATGAGACTTACAACAATAAATCTCACCCATGCTTCATAATGCAGCTGCAAAACAGGATATTTAATAATTAGCAGGTCTGAAAATTTTTGCGTAATCTGCTTTCTTCTTTTTTGTAAAGCAGTTGGAAAATGTAATTAAGTCATGGGATGCAATGAACCTGAGCAAACAAGAATATGTTGAAGAAAATGCAGAGAGCAGGCAAGAAGGGGATTGCTGGACAGGAAAACCCTGGTGCATCTGTATATACCTGGAAAAAAGAAAACACAAGGATATAATAACATAAAAACGAGCCGTTATGTTCATCAAAGTCCACTTGGATCATTCATCTTAGCTACCAAAAAAATACTTTCTTATTTAATTTTATTTTATCCTTTTGCCCTACTATGTCTGAACCTCACTCACAACCTCAAACTTTTACCACTAGACCAAGCTTTGCTCCATATGTTCTCCTTTATGGTGTAGACTGTAGAGTACCTTAATGCTTTTTGAAGAAAAGGGGGAAGGTTAGAGAAAGAAATATATAGTAGAGAAAGCTCACTTGGCGGAGATAGAGGGCCACTAAAGCAACAAGAGCTATGGTCGACGGTATGATCAAGAAGAAGTATGAAGCACCAAAACGGTACATTACTCCAGCTCCGAATCCACAGCAAGCCAACACAACCAGCCAAATTACACCTTCTGCCCATTTGGAGCACCATCTGGCTGATGCTTGACTAACAGATTTTTCTTCGAACCGGAGTGATAAAACACAGGCTGCCACAACGGAATAGCCTGTCTGAAGCAGAAGAAGAATTCAGAATCTGAGAAAGTCCATGAGTGAAAAGAAAAAAGTAATCACAAATCACAACAATCACGGTAAACTTGTTAGATGGTGGCATACCAATGTCCCAACTGAAAGAATGTGAGAAAGCACGTGCACATTGAGTAGCCCTGCCATGACCGAAGCAACAAGACCCACCCAGACCTGAGAATTTATAGGTGTGTGCCGCTTCGGATGTACTTTAGCAAATAGTTGAGGTAACAAGCCGTCCCTTCCAAGGCCAAGGTATAGACGAGACTGCTCATGCGAGAATACTAATAGAGTTAGCAACTTAGCATACTTGTATAAAAGAATTAAAAAGTTTCAACAATCATTTCCGATATAATAAACAAAAAGGAGGCAGATTGGGAGCCAGCAACATCCATTCATGTAGAACAGTCAGCTCACAGAAAATGTTAGAAAAAAACATATATATACCCCAATAATGCATTAAGCCACCACTGCATCTTATTTACCTGAACATAGAGACCGACCAGAAGGGTAGTTGTAAGCCCAGCAACAGCACCAATACTGATCAGAACAGAGACAAATTTCAGGCCTTTGGCTGTGAATGCCGAGGCCAATGGAGCATCTTCACCAAGAAGATTGTAAGGAACCATTCCCGTGATCACCAAGCAAACACCAATATATAATGCTACGCAGATAAGAAGGCTTCCAATTATGCCCAATGGCAAATCCCTCTAAAGCATCAACAAAAATAACAGATTATTCAAGGATATATAAATATTTTGAGCGTAGAGCCAACAATATCAAACTTGTACTTACCTGTGGGTTCTTTGACTCTTCGGCAGAATTAGCAACAGCATCAAATCCAACATAAGCAAAAAATACTACAGTTGCTCCAGTAAAAACGGCCCCATAACCATTAGGAGCAAAAGGAGACCAATTTGATACATCAACCTTAAAAGCCCCAGCGATAATTACAATAATCACAATGACTACCTGCAGGAAACAAAAAGCATACGATCATGCCAACTACATTTAGCTTTTGCACTCAACATATCTTAAATTTGTCATAACAAAAAAAACCTAACCAATAATGGCCAGCAACATCATCAATAAGATGGTACCTTTGTGATAGTCATGAAGGAGTTCACAATTGAAGATTCTCCGACACCCCAACATAAAACTACTGTAAGGATGAACAAGAGGATAGGAGCCAACACATTGATAGAAAAAAACTCCTAAGAAATCATCAGTACCATGTCCTATCCAGCTAGGAATGTTTCCCTTAATAGAGGGAAATAGTTCTAGTAAAGCAACGGCATAGCTGGCTAAGCTTCTTGCAATACTAGCTGCCCCAATGTGGTAGTCAAGCATCAATTGTGCAAACACCAAGAAAGCAGTGAGCTCATTAAAAGCGGAATACGTATACAGATATGCTCCTCCAACAACAGCAGGAAAACGGGAAGATAGCTCAGCATAACAGAGTGCATTGAGTATGCATGATGCTCCAGCAATTATGAAACAGAGTGTCACGGCTGCAATAAAAAATGAACGATAAGCTTCTGGTTCTAAAAGACATGTGAACCCAATTCTTTTCAAATAGTATCACTCGCATGAACCCCAAGATATGAAAGCTAGGTGAGAACATATTTTCATGTTGCTTAGCAGTTTAGGGTATTGTTATAAGTCAAACCCTTTATGCCCTTGCCAATAAGCACCAAAGCATTTGAATGACTTGAAACTCCATAAATTAAATTAATATGCTAAAACAAAGAAGTAATATCAGTCCGACTTGCATCTTCCTTCAAGGAGAAGAGAAACCGATGATTGACATACCCAAGTCTGTAAAACAAGCATCACATAGTTTATACAATAAAATGGATTTGTCAAGAAAATGATTAAGAGAGAGAGCAGAAAAGTAATTTTTGCAACTATGCCAATCTTTCGACTAACTAGCTATAATATCAGCTGTTTAGCAAGCTGCTGTCATTATTACAATGGTGAAAGGCAGAATTTTCAGGTAATTCGAAGCCCTTGCTGCAGTTTTGTTTTGGTATAAAACAAGTTAAATGGACAGGCTATTTAAACTTGTTATCAAGATATCTGACATGGTTGTCTTGTGAGCAAATATCACCTCCTCTCCA
Organism: Beta corolliflora; assembly: GCA_947648045.1. Taxonomy (NCBI): domain Eukaryota; kingdom Viridiplantae; phylum Streptophyta; class Magnoliopsida; order Caryophyllales; family Amaranthaceae; genus Beta; species Beta corolliflora. The sequence goes on from CANSZD010001784.1 coordinate 200,191, forward strand.
ACCCACGCCTGTCAGCCAAACCGCAAAGTGATCAAACTTTAAGATTCACCTAGATTTCAGCTTCCTAATCATTTCCCTAAGCAGCTAACATTTCAACTGACATGATTTCACCAAGACACCACCACAGTTCTACCAAATTGCTTACACATTGCTATAGAACATCTTGTGACAACACAAACAAACAGACAAAATGAAGAACAATCGCTCTTTGACTAGAATTAACTAGTAATGGCTGTAGAATCTCCAGGTCCCTAACTACTGCTCTATCATTACCAAGCAACAAAATTACCACACATTCCAAATAGTTGATGGAAATGCCTTCACTTCTATTGCTAGCATCTTTTACCCTGTGAAGTTTTCTGATTGGTGCACTGCCGGGAAAGGTTCGATGATTTATTGGTAAAAGGATGATTAAACCAATTCTCTCTATGGACAATGAGAATGAATACAATCGTGATACTAGTATGTCACGCTAATAAGTCGTGAAGAACGTACTAATGCACTTCAAATTAAAACCATTCATTATTACTGGAACAGTACCAAATAAGTTCTAAATTTACAAATCATCCTATTGCGAAAGTTTACCATAAAGATCATTTTACTATTCCAGATACAGTAAATAGATTTTTCTTCTTGGTTGTAATTAGTATTTCTAGGGTTTAAAAAGTAAACTTGGCACACTTGAATCCTTCCATGATTGTCAGATGATAGCTTTTGCCTTCAACAAAAGATATAAAGAGAAGCGGAACACATGTCTCTCATGGTTCGAAAACTTTCACAATCTTGAGGTCCTCAACGAAGTGATTTCTATGGCAAATCAAGACACATAAGATTATTAGATGTCCCAAGCATACAAGGTTAACACTTTTCTTACGAAATACTAAAGCTAGTTGCAAGATGGTTTTTCGTGGAGGAAACAGCTAGGGTCTATAGGGAAGGCCTCTAAGAGAGATTTAATTATATATCATGTTTAAGCCTCTTTGACAACTTGAACTCTTAAAGAGAAATCATCCACCGACAAAAACGGTGGTTAGAGCAACATCAACTTTGTTACAAAAAGTCAAAGGATGATCATTGATTAGCGAAAAAATTAAGGGGAGGACTTAAGCCCGTTGCTCATATCAAACATATTAGATAAAATTAGAGTCCATAGATCCGTAGTTCGATAAGGACAAGTTAGGTATGGAAACATTAATGAATACCCAACACATTTGAGAAAGTGTATAAAAACCAAACTAAACGGAAAAAAGTGACTAGTTCGGTCGGGTTGGATTCGAGTAATGCTCCCCTCCGAAAGATAATCAAAGAGGAAAATGTCCTCCTTATTATCCTTCCCCTCCCGAAGGATGACAAAGCAAGTTGGTGGTAAGTGCGGCCACTTAAAGGCAAAAAGTCCTTCCAACCAAGATTCATTCCTAATAGCCAATAACCTCGATATGGGATCAAATTGATGTGCGTGATGATCTTATAGGTGTTCTCCTCTTGAAAGGATGGTCTATACCGCTTTTGTCCACTATCCCTTTTTTAGAATTGAGTAGTGTAAAGGCGACGAGTAATAGAGGGTCCATGAGAAGATGATTCTTTACTACTCTTATTTGCCTTGTTCAAAAAAGAATTCTTATTGTGCGTATTAGCCATTAAGATCATAGTGTTGCTCTATGGAAAAGGTGGATTGATTTCGCTTACCATCCAATTGCATGGGAGTGACTTGCTAAATTTGAGATGTTCACAAATCTCCCTTAAAGCCTCCATTTTTTCCTAATACTAAGTTCTAAGGAGAGCATCCATCAAGATAGGTTTCTTAGAAATAATGGATTATGAAATGGGATTATGGAATGCACCTTCATTGCTCTCATAGAGAAAAGATGATAGAAGTATGAAACACTATTTTCTTCCCCTGAAACAAGCTCGTCTAAGTCAATAAAGGAGGCAATTGTTAGGGAAGAATACGGGTTTCCTTAATTGAAAAAAAAGGCATTTGCATTCCTCGAGGTATATGTTGTGGCCACATAAAATGTCATTGAAAGAGTTCTTTTCCCTGCATCCATGAGCTTAAGCAAAAGGAGATTCTTGCATTTCCTATGACAAAAGTACTAGCAAAATTCTCCGAACTCTCAACCATTTCATTCCCTTTCTTAGTACTCAGGGAAATTTCCTTGCCTGTTCCTTACATTTCAGTTCTTCAAAGGCAAGCTCATCGGACTCACTTCTCAAGATTGTCTTTTTTTCTTCTTCTTATCAAATCATGAACTACTTCCCTACTATTGGGTCCAATAACACTGCTTTAACTAAATCCAGATGGGACTCCTGAACATTCTCCAACTGCAGACACTAATATTCTTGTATACAGAGCCTTGGCATTCCTTCCCTAAAATCTAAGACCAAAAATAGAACATTTAACAAGATCCCAAAATGTCCTACTTCCTCTTCTGGACTTGATACAGAACATAAATATATCATGTGTACCTTATGTCTAACCAGTGTATAATCATATGTCCCCTCCTTATACAATGGATTGCCTTGAGCCCTTGACCTTAAATCAGCAACTTCATCACAACCCCTAAATTTAATCAACCCTTCGTAATTTTATCCACCTCACCAAGATAAAATTCTATAAGATCAGCCAAAGGATAACAACAGTCTATCATATAAGGCCGCTCCAAGACCCGCTATTCACACAAAAAAAAGGCCCTCCACTGATTTCTACAGGAGAAGAATAGTCCACAGATAGCCATGAGAAGATGGAAGCATCAGGATCAAATACCTAAAATAGGCTGAAAAAGCCTCACACATAACTTCCCTGAAACCTGGGCTGGGAGTTCAATTCTGTCCAACAACCAATAAGTCACACCAGTAGTTTCTAGCACAACTTGGCAACTATAGCAAGGATGAACTTTCTGAAGAGAGTTTCAGATAATTCTATTGCAATTTTTCAATGATCATGATGTTTGTAATGGTAAGAAATTGAAAATTCACCATTAAAGTAAGATTTAACATCATAATTCATACATGTGAATGAAATTGCCTCTGCACGAATTTTGTTGCTCTACAGCATATAGGTGATTTCATAGCCATTATAGACGGCATATCATAAAATGGCTATATTATCCTTAGATATAAGGCGTATAAGTTTTTTTTGGGTGTTGGAAAGCCGACTAAACGCAATGACATGGACTAAATTCAATCCCTACCCATAAGATTTTACCAACTAAACTAGATGGTATCCGTAAATTAAACACCAAGACAAAATCATCAGCCAAACCAGATAATAAATGAGATTGACCCACTTAATTAAACACCAGAAAAACAAAATTAACCATAATCTACACCAAATCAAACTGAAATTAAAAACAACCCAAAAGTAGTTTATACCTGGGCCAGCATCACGGGCAACAGTACCAGTAACAACAAAAATTCCGGCGCCAATAGAAGCGCCAATACCAATTAGAACAAGTTCAAGAAGGCCCAACCGTCGAACAAGTCCGTCGCCGGAATTTGTACGGACGTCGGAAGAATTGGGTGCAATGGGTTTAGTCCGGCGAGCTGATTCCCAGAAATGCGAAAACCAAGATGGAGAAGAAGATGGAGATGATGGTGAAATTCCAGTATTGACCTTCTTCCCCATACTAAAAATTCATCGTTATTGTTGATCAAATTTTCTGGGTTTTGTACTTTAATGGCGGAAAAAGTGAAGTAATGGGAGTATGATTTGTAGTGATAACTGTATTGGTGGGTTTTGTGTTAGCATTTGTGTTGTGTTGTGCGTGTTGCAAACGAAATTGACGAGAGAGAAGTTAATTTTGGGGAATTGATTAGTTGGTTTTTGTTGGGCATATGATTGGATGATGGAAGATGATGGTTGTTGAATCTAGACACTAATTCACTGAAAATTCTAAAGGGGTCATTTCTGAAAAACGTCTGTTAAACGGGGAAAGATTTTCTGCAACTTGATTTTGGTTGGTTGAAATTTCAGTTTTTTTTTATTACATGGAAATGACGTTGGTAAGTTACCCAATGTGTCGATTTTCATTTCACTCAATTTTAGACTTTAGTCGGAAACTTTTAAGTCTTCCTATTTACCACTCTTATTTACTAAATACTGCTCGTTTTTTACACGTATTTTCTATTTTTACCTTAAAAAATATAAAAAATTGGGGAATCTTTTTGCCAGAATCCGAACCAATTTTCATTTCCACCATCTTAAACCGATTTTTTTCCATTTCCACCACTTGAATCGAAATAACGAATCCAAATAAAATTCTCGGGTCTCGGCTCTATGACGTCAGCTAAAAGAAATTTGGGAAGAAGAAGTTGAGGAGGAGAAAGAAGAAAAAATATCGTATAAATAC